>VRLP01003901.1:0-56647 GCA_009660295.1 Lophius piscatorius | reverse complement strand
TGAATTAAAGAGTTCGATTTTAATACTAGATGGAGCAGTGAGTCTCTGTATTGGCCGAAGAAGACTGAAATCCACTCCACGTTTTCTAACCCGCACAGTGGATGATTTTATCAAGGAAAGTCCATTGACAGTAATGGGAAAAGCTGCAGATATATGAGAGATATACACTTGCATAAACGCACACTGAAACCATCAAGGATGAAGCACAATTACACATAATTTAATGCTGCATCACAAATGATATCACATATATTTTATGCTAATAATAATAGTAATATGAGATATTTATAAAGCTGTCAATAATCAACAACTATTTAAGATGCAACAAAGCAATTTGACTGCAAAGGGGTCCTAAACTCTAGTCCTGCTAAACCAAAAAATCCACACAACTGAATGAGCCAAAATTAAGATTGTAGCCATAGAAAAACTACTCTTAATAGCATAAAGCCCCGAGTTAATACATGCATAAAAAGTTTGATGAAGAAAAAATTTTATGGAATTTCAGATTGGCTCTTGAAACTTAACCAACTACTTTGATGAACACGTCATTATCCTTGAAAAGTGGGGATTTAATGGAATCATCATTGACCCGTCTGCCGCAGATCCTTTGGGTTAATGCACCAACTCAAACACTGTTTAATGGATCATTTTCAAGTTTTATACCTGGAATGAACTTAGTGCAAGGAAGATCTTGAGCGTTTCTGAGATAAGTTCAGTCGTATATTTCTGACAGTAGAGGAACTTTATATCCAAAATTGTCAGGCCATAATTTCTCAACCGTTGGTCCCATTTAGTCCAAATCTGGATGCTTATGAATCGAGTCAGAGATATCTATCTCGTATAACCCGTTATTTACTCTAATAAGTCATATTTTACTTTCTTTTGGGAGCCTTTTCCGAAACAAAGTTGTTCAGCCTTAATCTCCTAATTGTTGGTCCAATTATTCCAAACGTTGGTGAATATGAATCAACTCAAGGAGATCTATTTTGTATATCATATTTCACACTAAAAGTTCATATTTTACTCACTAGAGGGAGCTTTCTTCATGAAAAATGCTGCATTTTGGACATAACGTCACATTTAATTTGAAGAGTTCAAAAAAGGGGGTTGCTTATACAATATAGGGGATTGGGGCTTTTCGGGGATATACACTTGCTTTCAAGGACTAACTAATCTAACTAATCCTAACCCTAGACTTGCTACAATGGAAATAGGAATTTACATTATATTACACTGCAAACCTTAATGAGTTACTGAGACTGAGAGTTTTTTGAATACGAAACAACATATTCCGGTTAATTCATTTTAGCATTCATTTTTAAGTTCTCAAGTCTTTGAATTTATCATTTTAGGCACCAGTTAAATGATGCAAATAAGTTTATTTCGTTGAAAATTTGAGGAAACACAAATGAAAATCAATTGTTACGGGAACTCAAAAATGTTAAATTAGTGAAAATTCTTAATAAAACTACATTTTCACAGCCCATTCCAATGTGTACATACGCATTCTTGAAATGAAATAAATTTCTCGATGTTGTACTGTATGTATGTACTTTGCAACATAAAGTACATATGTTGCATATGTTGGTAAATAAACAAAAGGTTATTATTATAATTAATAACTGATTAATATAGCAACAAATTTGAATTATTACAGCGTAGCATAAATCATTCAGAAAAGGGGCAGAAAGGCCAGAGCAGTCTTTGTTTGTTGTCAGGTCCCTCAACATCTGCTGAATGATGCTGAGGATCTTGGAGTCTGTGGTGGCCAGTGTCATCATGCTTGCTGTTGCATGAAAGTTTCACAGCAAAAGAGCCACAGAAGGTCCTCTACAACTCTACAAGACCTCCCTCTGATAGACAGTCACTAACTCACCTGGAGTCTAAAGACTGGTTTGTGGACTTTTTAGCTGCTTCTCTTTAAAGGGCACCACTGTACCATACATATTCTTACATTTGCACATATGCCTGTTAATTGCCCTAAACCTGTGTAGAATACTTTTTATAGTAATCTTATTCTTGTATCATAATCTTATATCATATACATATATTTATTATATCCCTTGTGTTCTTATTCTTGTATTAAATTATTTTCTATCATATATATTTCTAAGGAGAATCTGATTCTGATTCACTGAAAAATAGTCATCAATAGTAATATGATGTGTTTAAGTTATGTTTACTAGCCTGGAATAGTTAAGTTGACTGACTGTCCTCTAAAGACAAAAAGCTGTGTGATATTAACAGATGTGGGTAGCTGTGCCATCTGTATCTACACTGTTTCGCATCATTTCTCATGCAGGCTGGTACACCTGGCTGCAGCGTTGGTATGTCTGGATAGTGTGCACTGAAACAGGCCACGAGAACTGCAACGCCTAATTCTACTTGGTTGAAATATGCAGCACAGATACTCACACACACATGCTCACATATACTTCAAACAGACTCACCTCACCCGCCAAATATTCCACACCAACCAGTGAACACTTTGAACATGGCGCCACACTCCTCTAGTGCTGGGAAGTCTATATGACCGTCTTCACGACCTTCTGCTCCAGCCTGACCACGTCTGAAGCCGACCCCGTCGACCTGCTGTCAAAAAGCCCTGACCATATCAAATCAGAACCAAAGATTTCTCTAGATGTTAACAGGTGACGATGAAGTAAGATAAAGGCATTTTAGCTGCTTTTACAATAAATAAAAAAATCATTCTCACAAGCAATCATTTCGTTTAGGTCAGTCATTACATACAAACTATAAGACTGTTGGAAAAATTCATGATTCTGCATTTTTTGTATTTTTGAAATAATAGCATAGGTCACATTGATGTGTTTGGTTTGTGACTAAACATTGTGGTTCAAAGAAAAGTTAATGTTTAAGGAAAATACTACCTCAATCTCAGCAAGTCATGTAGTGAAACAGCAGAAAGAAAAGGAAAGTGAAACAGATGGAGTCCAAATATCTCTTGAGGCTAATATTGCTGACAAGGCACTTCCATTCATGGGTAACATTGATGCAAAGCTGACAATGACATGGGATCCCTTTTACAGTCGTACACCACATAACATCAACATCAATCCCACATGAAATGATTAAACAGCACGTATTTGGTGCATTCACCATTACTCATTCATTCCAGGTCATTAATATTTGTTGCCTGCTCACCCTAACAGACTCACTTAGTCACTTTTCCTGTCCATCGTCCACTTATTATAGATCATTTAGTTGATGCAAAGCGTTTAATAAAGAGGTTTAAAGTTGAAGATGAACCGGCCAAGCTACTATTATTTAAATAAACTTTAGGAACTTTGACTTCAGTTAGTCAAAGATCTAGCTACAAGTTCCCCTTTTATTAATGAGACGACTAAAGACTGTGATCAAGATAATACCACTCATTCCAGATCATTGGTCCTTAAAGGTCCAGTGTATAAAATCTAGGGGCATATAGTGGAATTAATGGAATATAATATTCAAAACTATGTTTTGTTAGTATATAATCAGCTTACATATATATATTTTTTAATAATTAGTTAGGAAAAAGCCTTTCATATCCCCAGAGGGGGTGTGTCCTCTTCCATGGAGATCGCCATGTTGGATTGCCTTGTTTGTTCTTTTTTTTCTTCTAAATAACCTGTAAGAAAGGAGAAGGTGAATATGTTGTTGGATATCTATTTTGTGTTTTGACAAATGGAAAGGATTGTACTTCCTATTTAGCACAAGAAAAAAGCCATGGAGAAGCAATTGCGTTTAGTATGTAGGCTGTTGGAAAGGGGGCTCAGTGGCAAGAGTGTTCGTCTCCCATTTCGAAGATCGTCATGTGGGCAGCGCAAGCCCAGCAACATATGTGTTGTGGGGTCTTTGATATGTCCACTATATCCACTGTGTAAAAAAAGATTTATCTTCAGCGCATGTAAAGAACGGGAATGTCCCAATTGAAACCCATTAAACAGATATTCTTTATTAACATTGACATCTGAAACATAGATTTTGGCTTCAAAATTGTTGTTTTTACATTTTTCTACCTCATGCTGCTTTTTTTTTTAATTGTTTGGCATAAAAGGGACATGCACATTATGTTCTTTATTTTCTGTACTGGGCTTCATTGCTGAATAGTAGAGCCAAGAAAGACAATGGTTGGAACTGGAATAATGTCTGTTCATAAGGATGTCAGACAGTGCCATATGTAAAAAAATGTGTTTTTGTGAGTAGTTTTTGTAGGTATAGAGTTATATGTGCAGCCAACAGAGGAGCTAGATCAAAATTCTGCTATGGAGAGTTCTAATTCCTCTCTCTCACACGTTGACACTCAATTACTGGATTTTAAAGGGCTAAGATAAACTAATATTTGATAGTTATGATCAGGACGGTTGTTATTCAACACCTTCCACCCTAAAGGCCCACATATATAACAGGACGTCATCTCCAACCAAAAAAGCACTAGTAACGCCGCTGTGGAAAGACAACCTCATAATGCTCGTAAAACAGGAGACAAAAAGTTATTGGGCACAAATAATGTTTCTTCAAGTGTGCAATTCACCAAAATGTTTAACAAAATAAATGTCCCAATAGCAGTACTTGATTTGATGATGTGCGATGAGAGATGATGAGAGATTATATGTGACCCCTTCCATTCACCGCTATGATTGATGCAATTGTCGCTTTCTTACATGAAGTCTTATAATCGGGCTTCTAAATAGCTTTTGCTTATTTCTGCTGTGGACCATGCAGATTTCTATTGAAAAAACCCCCCAAAACCCGGGTTTATATCACAGTAAAAACATAGTGGACACACTTTAGGATACCCCTGGAGGACACATATGATAGTTTGCAGCCAAATTCCCTCTCTTGGGCCAAAATTTTTGGCACATAAAGGGTACGGTCACTATCAAACTGTGCCAAATAAAGAGTCCTCCTGGTCCTATCCCAAAAACACTGGGGTAAAATAACATGCAGTTTGTGATATTTCTATCAAATCAATATCAAATGCTGTAGTTATATTAAGAGTTTCTGAATAAATTTGGTGACTGCTGTGGAGTCATTTAAGTTTATTACTTCCGCCAAGGGAGGAGGTACTGTTTTCACCTCTGAGCGTTTGTTTGTTTGTTTGTTTGTTTGTTTGTGAGCAAGATGCAGGTACATCTTCAGGATGGGTTTGCATGAAAATTTACCCAGAGGTAGGAGAATTTCGTTTTTAAGTATCCAAATATCATATTTACGCCTTTGCTGAATAACAACAGCTGGGATAACATTAAAATAAAATGAAACAAGCCATGTGAAAATGGTGACGTCACTTCGCTCCACATTGCTCTCTCTGCTATGAGCAGTGCTATGAGCAGAGACACTGAAGTGGAGGATCCATGAGAATGACGACAGGCGAACAGTTCAAGAGAATTTGAGAGATACAGAGGGAGTTTGTTTGAGTTTTTTGTAGATGTAGAGGATGGCAATATTTCAGACAGTAATGGAATTATCTACATGATTCTTGCACTCTTTATAGTTTTGGAAGACTTAACTTAAATTAACCTTTGGGCCTAACAGGTTAAAAATATTAAGTCACTAAAAGTCCAGAATAAGTTTAATATATAATATTCATGGCAGGTTCATGAGGCAGACATTTAACTTTTTTATTGTAGATACAATCTTTATATTTCATCAACACCTTTAAAGAACAGAAGAGTACAGTCCGACAAAGTGATGCACGAGGGTTAACATAATAGGAATAACATTTAGGATTCACTTCAATCCAAAGTGAGTTCCCGACATGTAATAGCTAAATGCAAACCACATGCTCTCATGGTTTCTTAAACCGGCATACAGTGTCACCCGATCTGCAGGTATTTGTGCTTCAGATATCATGTAGATTATTACCTGACAAGGTAATCAGTCTGCCCTGCTACTAACGCTCTCTGTCTGCAGAATGTATCTTTGGGAGAATAACTGGTTGGAACTAATGTTTGACCTGAGATGGAAGTGGTGATTGTGGGAATTATGAAACACCCCCCCTCCCCCACATAATCCTACATTTGGATTAAATCTTCATGGTTGATTAGACATACTCTAACGTAAATAAACACTGAGTCATGTAACAAGGGTCAAATCAACAATGAGAATGTTACACAGCTTTGTATGTCTGTGAAAGACACTGATAAGATTTTAATCCATCCAAAGCTTTATGGTACAATAACGTTAACGTATAGTATGAGGGAGAAATGTTGCATTAAACTTCATCAGTACAGAATGGAACTTTAGCTTCACATTTACTGCAGCAATTCCTCGAAAGCTCCCCCTTTAAAGATTGTAATTTTTCCTTAACTTACTCTTTTAATTGTTCTACTTTTATGTTTTTTTTTTGATTGAACACAAAAATGTTTAAAAACTCCAATATGGAACCTTTTTTTTCGTCCTACTGACAGTAAAAGAGTAACATTGATTGTAAAATATAGCTCTGCCATATTCAAATTGTCTGTAGTCTACTGCATTGTTAGATTTGCCAGCTGCTTCAGATCTTGCAAACAATCAAAGTTAGTTGACATAAAATGCATACGGACTATGACTATGCTGCCTATGCCTTGACAATATGAGCTGTAGGGGTTGCTGCGTCCATGAGCAGCGTCCATAGGAAAAGGCTAAATAGCCTAAAGAGGAAAATATTGAACTAAACTCATACTCTATTGAAGAAGACTCGAAAATAGCACCAAAGAAAGATTATTTTTCACGAAACTTTACAGTGGAATTAGATCAAGTGAGGAAATTGTCCACCAACTGTCCCTCTTTCTTGCATTTAGGAATAAAGAAGATTTTCTGTGTAGGTTTTTCTTTCAGCCTATATAATTTATATTCATATCCCAAAAAAGTCGGAGATATTATGGAATCATCATTGCCGCTGCCACGTCCGCCACGGATCCTTCGTGTTAACACAATAACTCAGAAACTATATCATCGATGATTTGCAAATTTGAAAGACACATAGTCCTTAGTCCAAGGACTAAGGACTATAATTATATAATTAGGACACTAGCGGGAGCTTTTTGACCAAAAGTTTTTCTGCCATAAATTGTCATGCATGGGTTAAATTTTGACAAAATTTGATACATATGAATCGATTCAAGGAGATCGATCTTTAATATCAGATTTTACCCATATTTTGATTTAAAAGTACACAACGTTATAATTTAAGGAGTTCAATCAGGGGGAATTGCTTGTACAACAAAGGGGATCAGGGACTTTTCTGGGATATACCTTTTACTGTCGCATAGATCTAGTCTTTACAGTGTCTCTGTGGCTTTTCATAGCATTTTAAAGGGCTTACATACAAAACACAACAAAGAACAATCACTACTTTTGAACCATTGTTAATATACTGTAGTCAAGTCAATCTATCTGGACAGCGCCAAATCACAAGGATTGTTTTCTCTTGGACATACTACATTATTACCCTTTATTCTCCTTTAGGGTTGAATAGAGGGGTTTACCTGGCGGTCCCAGCCATCATAGTCTACATGTCGTAAGGTCCTTGAGAAAGACACAATAGACAAAGACAAAATAAAATGTATGTATGTAACAGACAAAGGTTATAGTATGTTCATATAGCCCATATACATTATATTTGGAAAAACCCATTGACACCAGGGTTTCACAAATTCACCTGATAGTTGTGAAGCTATTTCAGGTTTATTTTGGGTATGTAAATCGGACAAACCTTAAAAAAAATCACTGAGCAGAACTGGTCGAATAAAATCCTTACATTGGATCAGTGTAATAAGTTTGGCTATTAAATTAAGAGCATAGGTTATGCCAACCCTATTCCTAGTCATTTTAGAGGGTTGGCTTGACTGATTTTGCTCTTATTAAATTAGCCTATAAATAAGAAGCATGATGGCAATACTCTAAAAGAAAGTTAGTTGACAGGAATACTTACTTTACAGGAATTCCTGTCCTCTCTATCGGTTGTTCTCTTGTCTCCTGGATTGTAGGCATTCTTTCCCGCTCAATTTCAGCTACAGATTTAACCTGATAACTGTTCTTGCTTAATGCACCATTAGCCGCACTGAGTTCCCTCAGTGTGATGGTGGGAGGAGGCCTCTCCTGCACAATCATATGTGGTTTAGCATTTGTTTGTACCCTCAGTGCATTGTTGGAGAGATAATGGGTACATTTTGTACATAGACGAGCATATGGTCCTTTTCTGGTCGCTTGTGTTATGGATTTTCTCTTTTGTACCTTCATGTGGCTGCTTCCCTAAATACTGCCAAATGGGAAGTCATCAGATTATCTCTCTGCGGCTGCTCCCAATTACAAATAAACAAAAGATGTACAAAAACAATAATAATAACATGCTTTGCGATTGAAAAGATCATGCCCTCAACTTTAATTCCCATGTTCAACAACAGGAAGATTCTTGACCTGACCCAAGCATCAAAGCTTTAAAAGCAAACTTGGCCATAAATCCATCTGCCTCTCCCCGGCAGTTTTGCATCAGGCGTTGGCTGTTGGTTGTTCTGTGCCTTGTGTGTCTGTGTCACAGAATTCCTCCTCTGAAGTCACTGAGTAACACCTTAATCGTTGACGTGGAAGTGGGATGATGACCAACTGTATGACAAATCAGACATGAAAGCTATGGTCGACCTTTGGCCAACCGAACCCGGTCAACACGCAACAATTGTTTTCCCCCGTCTGACTCCAACATGTGGTTGTGTTCATCTGTCATTGTGTTTTGGTGTTTTGTATCTGACATCCGGTGGTTGTTATGACTCAGGCGAGCTCAGCTGCAGTATTCCAGGCATGTTCTCGGATATATTATGTATGACCACATGTGTTGAGGACAGTTCTTGCTCAATGCCACGTGCAGAAATGTTTTTTTTACATATGCCTGCTTTCAGCTTTTTCTTCTGAGTCTCCCTCTGTCTTAGGCAAGATTCTCTACATAGTTCCTCACACTTCTTTTGGCTGTATTTAAATGGTCTAAAGTTAAATAATCAAATCGCTGTTCTTGTATTATCGTGGGACTAGTAGTTATTTGTAATAATAGCGGACGTCTGTGATGTTAATCCCTTACGAATGTGTTATGACGAATCCGTTATGACGAGTTAAAGTATCATAATCTTGCTCAACAGCATGGAGAGGCTTTCACAGAAGGAGGAAGCTCAAAGCTATCAGAAGAGCAATATCAATAAAGATGATGTGATGGATGACATCTAAGCAGCGTGTGGCGTAGAAGATTTTAAAATTTCTCATCGGGCTCAGTGCAAATCCCCGTAGCCTAAACAACAAAAAAAGCTCAGGATACGACTGATTAGCGGTTTATGGTTACCATGACAAAATAAATTCACCACCTTTGCAACGTATAACACGCAAAGCCACGTCATATCCGCGGGAAGATGTCAGTCAGTAATATGTACAGATTTTGCTTATCCCGTGTGAAAGCACCGAACAAAAATATAGACGTGGGGGTGTGATTTCCCTTTCCCCAGCTCTGTTTAGTCCCATCCAAGTAAGGCTCATGATGAAAAAAAGTTCTATTTAGTCCAATAAATTGTCATATGTTTGTTTGAGGTATAATAATAATTAAACCAATTCCTGTCATCTTGCATTTCTTATAAAAATCAGACTTGTTCTGCACCTGGAGGTAGAACTCATCTTTTGGGTGTTGCAGCTATTTGGACCTTAGCCTGTCGATCATTTTCAATTAAATATAGCTAGCTGATCTGGCCTGAAATGCCATTATGTCATAATCTCTGCATTGTGTCTAAGGTTTGCGTTTAGAGATGAGACAGGGACAACTGCCGTCTTGCCAGCCGATGCATGTTTTTATTCTGTGTGTTAATCAGTAGACAAGAGAACACAAGAGAATAGTGGACCGCTTGAAAAAAATAACATACATTGCCTTACCTTAATTTACCTGGCATGAGTTCTGCACACAACAAAAAGCATCTTATATTTTCACTTATGATTCCCTCCTCTTGAGGGGTCTCTCTCTCTCCCTTTCTCGCTCTCTTCTCCTGCAGTCAGCGTGACAGTAACTATGACTAGACCTGCTAATATGGTCGGGTTTTCACCACATCTTAATCCACCATTTAACTCCGCCGTAGTCTATATAACTTGAAAATTGGTGTTCTGACATCCTCTGATGTCAAGCCCAGCCACTGACGGGGTACACCCAGGACGTGTCGCCAGTTCATCACAGGGCCAACACATACCACTCACGATTACTACAGGCAATTTTAGTGTAACCAATTCACCTATATTGCATGTTTTTTGGACTTTGGGAGGAAGCCAGAAGTCACGGAGAGGGATAGATAAATCTATCACATGACTCCATGGGTCACATATACACAGTGGTGGACAAAGTATTGCTTTTATTTAACTTTAAAAAAATGCACCAATACCACACTGTGAAAATATTTCCCCTTGAAGTTAGGATGAAGAGGCTTCTCCTTCTTCATCCAAATCTCCCAACATGGCAAAAGGATCAGCTGTTAGTTCATGTGCTGTGTTCATCTAAAAGCTCACATTCACAGTCAATCTTGATACAGCAGACTCGTCGGGAATAAAGCAGCCATATTCCAGACGCTGAGCGACTGGTAGCATGAAAATGTACACACGGACTCAGGAGCCAAACCATGCATATGAAGGCTGTGTGCATCGTGAGCCGGTCAGTAAGCATGTCTCACTGTCTGGCACAGGGATCACAAACTTGGATTGGTGTGGAAAACCAATGGAACTAGTGGTATAATTTCTGCAAAGAAGCGCAACTTTTGCTGTCAAGTACTACAAATAGTGCATTATTTCTGAAAATTTACTTTTTTCATTTTTAGAGAAAACATATTTTTGTCATACTTGACCCAAAAATGCATGTTGTGCATGTTGCTGCGCGGCTGTCTTTTTCTTCTTGTTTCCCTGGTACTTCACATCTTGTCCTCTGAGTTAAGCCGGGTAAAAAAACTTCTTCTTTACTAAGGTGACTTTTTCCTCACATTTCCAGCATTCAGTGTTTCCTTTGACTTCCACAAATAATACTGCAATGTTTATTTTTTTTAGAAACTGTCTGTGTTCTTCATCCACTTTGTTACCAAACAACAAAAGTCCCAAAAACTGCTTACTTCTTATCAAAAACTGATTCTTTACAGAGAACAGTCAGGACTGTGTGTGTGTGTGAGAGAGGGAGAAAAAGTACAGTGTGCTGTAATCAGTTTCTGAAAACACTAAAATAAAAAGGAAATTGGCTGAATGTTACAAGTACTTGAATGACATTTACTTGAATCTGACATTTACTTTTTATCAATTGTCATTTTTGCAAGATAGAAATCAATGCGTCAAGTTAGATTTAGCAGAAATAACATTTTTTTCGAGATTCAATCTTTCAATCCTTTAGTTGTCTTCTCTTGTGTCTACTTATGTATTTCCACATGAAACATTAATGGGTTTCCTTCAGCACTAAAACATGTTGCTGGTACAACTGAATTTACAGCTTTGCTACAACTTTGTCCCAGCCTGACCAAGTCCAAGACTAGTGACCAAGCACAACCATGAAACCGGCCTTCTATTTTTTTTTTGTACAATCCTGTCCTGGACCCATCAGGCTTCAGTCGGGTATCCACACCCATTTTAGATCAACTCATCTAGTCGGGTAATTTTACAATGGCAAAATTAATTGGATAAAGACTATTCAATAAAGTTGGATCTAATCCAAGTTCACTCAATGGAAGGGATTTAAATTTGTTTGAACTAGTCTAAGTCTGGTTCAAGTAACTAAGTTGTATTAACCCTTTTAAATTGAGTTTTAACTAATCGATCCAGCTAAATTGAATTTATCCTTAAAAACCATATTGACGTGACATGTGTATGTTAACTTAGATTTACATATTTGCTTCATAATGAAAGCAGTCACCTAAATCATGTGGAAAACTATTTACCATGATTTTGCTGATTTATTCTAATAGATCATTTTTGAGTGAGTGATGAAACTATTCTGCTCCAGACTGTGCACATGCTTCTTATAAACCTAAGCTGATTCATGACCCCTTGCTCTCCGTGTGCTCCCATTCAACCACCCAAACATGTTTTGATTTAAAGGAACATCACCGTATATGAGCTTGTCCTAAAAAACACTGGTTCACCCCGACTGCACTCCCCTCTTTTAGTGTCTGCTGGAATACTCTGGCGTTGTAGGAAAATAAGGGTCGAAGATATGGACGTCCCATTAAACTCAAAGTACATTCTTTCAAAAGAGTCATTAAGGTGGTTATTTAATTAAATAATGAGTAAAGAAGTAAAATGATTTATAGTTACAACTCTCCTCCCTGTTTCAGAAATAAAACTAAAGCAGATTAGCCAGCTAGCCCTCTAGGTGCAGATTTAAGCCTCCCTTGAATTACCCTTGAAGTAGACATCGTCTCAGAAAAGAATAAAGTCTCTTAAGTGTAGCTTGGTTTGTATTTCTCGAACAAAATTCTGGAAGACTAATTGGTATAACAGGCTAAGATCTGAACCCTAAAGGGGGTACACACACCTTCACCTTCACCCACCGACATTCTCCAAATAATGCAAATCGACCATTAGAAGGAATTCCAGCAGACACAAATCATACAGCTTTCACTAGTCCATACAGCCTTAAGTCCAGATGTAAGTCTTAATTGGACTGAAGTAAAGTCCAAATAAAAATGATGGATGGTTTGTGCTATTAAGTTCAAATTCTTAAAAAGGAATTAAACATAAGTCATCATAAAAATGTGAAGAACACCCTTAAGGTCACTTTAAAGGCTAGGTACACAGGCTCATGAGAAAATAAGTTGAAAGGGAAATAATGACTTTTCTGGTGTTATAAATAATACCGGCTAATAAAATAATAAAAGAAAAAAGAAAACGTTTTTGTTGTTTCGAGTTGATCAAGTTTTTGATGGGAGACACAATTAATGACGAAACAATTCAAAGTGCGTATGTGTATGAGTAAAAAATACTAAATGGCAGTTTTTGAATAGTGTGTTCTAATAAACTATAAGAGGAAATCCAAGCCCTCCAGCTGCAGAGCTTGTTTGAATGCTGATGCGCTTAGCTGGCGTCAAGTTGCTTACATTTAATGTGAAATGCACTGATAGGCTATTCTTGCACCTAAAGGTTGTCTGAGGTGAAGCTGCCATCAAGCCAGCAAGGAGCAACAGCACCAAAACACGATGTACAGCAGGAGGATGCCAATTAAAAAGGGCACACTTTTTTATTAATATACTAATGAACACACATATTTGTGAATTTATTTGTTTTAAAATATGAAAAACAAAGAGAACAAAGGAAAATGTATGTAAGCATCTCCTGCAGCATCTCCTCAATAATTTCAGAAGGGTATTCCAACTTTGTTCTGTTTATATATCCATCATTTCCTATATATAAGGAAAAATGGGTCTGGGTTGTCATGGGTTAATTTTGGTTATAAACATTTGCAGAACCATAAAACAAGAAAATATGTTATGGTGATAGGAGAAAAAGAATTGCTGGTGTTAACTATGAAGAAGAAACAATATTAGATAGCAGCGTCATTCACTTAAAGCAGTAACATTTTGTTGCAGTTTGGATGTCATTCAAAAACTCTACAATTATTTTTTAATTGTTGAAATGATCGTGCAGTACATGACAAAAACAAAAATTGAGACAGAAGAAACATAGTAAAGAGACCTGCAGACAATTACATATTCACAACTGGGTAAAGTGTGGGTGTGAGTGAGTGTTAGTGAAAGTGTGACATATACAACAACATTATAATACGATGATATAATTTAATAGAGTCAGGTTTTCATGGACTATTTTGAAAGTGAGATTCAGATTTTTTCGGGTCATTTTTAGAAGCAAAATGTTTCTGCATCGTCCTTTTACCACTGCAACTTATAAATACAAAAATCCCTGTCCAGACCCAGTGTTAAGACCCACTGTATAAGAGAGATAAGAGATAAGAAGAACTTTTTACCAAACTAGAATAAAAAAAAAAAATCTTTACTCTCACCTGATTATACAATAAAAAGCATACTTATGAAAATCTCACTACATTTATTCAAAGATATCCCCGAACATCTTATTTTGACTGTAATAGCTCTTATTAATTGTGAACATTTCTATCTTTCTGCATAATCCTCCACAGCCATGAATGCCACACAGTCTACCGAAGGCAACATTCATTTCCTATTCCAATACGGACCCACTACCAGAGCTGTCCTTCATGTAGGGCCTCTGATATCGGAAAATAGCCACTAACTAGCGAAAAAAAAGGAATGGGGGAAGAGACAAGGAAAGGGAATTAACTTTTCCCGTATGCATGTATGACACACCTGTCCTCCAAGACAGAATTCCTCTGTGGAGCCTGCAATCCTGCTGAAGCACCAAAATATTATTCCACAAAGGAGTGTGCACGTGGTGTGTGTGTATATTGGGGCATGGAAAGCAGGAGGGGGTGAGGTGGTAAGTAAGGGGCTTGGGCTTTCCCATCTTTAAAGAATCCCATTTCCATGGCAGCCATGCAAACACAAACCACAGGCTATGAAAACCCATTTGAATGTGCTGAGTTGTACCATTAAATAATCCCTAAAATCCTCCACTGCAGGATTCCACATCCTCACCTGAACATAGATTGGCTAAAACATGAACACCTTCTTCATTGTAATTATTGATTAATATGGTGACCTACTGGAGGAACCTTTTACGGAGGGACTGACTCAATGATGGGGGTCTGCTGAGTAGCAGCCAGCAGGACAACGCTGGGTAGTTTTGGTCTTTGATACCATGGCAACAAAGTCCGAGGGGACCTGAGTGTTTGTACTGCACACTGCCGTGTGAATTGGAGGGGATGGTGAGAGTGGGGAGATTTTAGAGGGTGGGGGGTGAACAACCTCACACAAAATGTTTCACCTTCAAACAGTAACAGGGTTAAAGACAGAGCAACAGGCTGCAACAGTAGACAAGTCTCGATGAGACGCCATAAATCAGCAATTCTTGCACAGAAGGTAGCCACAGCGTATAAACAAACATTTATTGATGAGCTTAATGCTGACTGACCACAAGCCTGCATAATACATCAACACTATCCAGCCAGCTCATAAATTTGAAGGCAAATATTGCACAGAATATTCAATTTATAATCTCTAAAGCTCTTAGCCTACTGACACACATTTGGGAGAGGGAGAATAAATGCACAAGGGACATTATGAAAATGTCAAATGGCTTGGAAAGCACCTCTATTCTTACTTGAGAAATTGACAAGAGGCCCATTTTCACATACACAACAAGCTAGCGATATACCGGGAAACGGCAACGCTGAGCTCATGTGCTCTTTGCAGAAACTTCATCCAATAAAACAATTTATGATTTTCTGCTGATGTGCATCTGGCAAGCCCATCACTAATGGGTTTAAAATGTGCTGTCCGTGGCCAAGAGAGGCTGACACACTGGTGGGGAGAGAAAGAGGCATAGGTTAGTGAAGATACAGAGAGTTTGAGGGAATTATGATTTATGATCACACCTCCTCCAAATTTCAGCAGAGCTTTTAGCTTCTCTCAGACCTCAAATTGGTGAGATGTTGCAATCTGTCCAGACGTTTTGACATCATTGCTTTCTTTTTGAAAATGAGGCCAGAGCCTCTGAAGTTCAAGCTTGGTTGTGCCAGTGTGATGAGCAGCCAGCCAAATGCCAACTGACTTATGGAGGCTTTTGATGTCAGTCTAGCGAGGCTCTCCCAATCCAAGTGAACTTGGGTTTCTGATTGAGGCTGAAGCTATAGGCTGGAGAGGGACACAGTATTAAACATGTTTTGAAGGCATATAATATGTTTTTCTCTTTGTCAGTGCATTTGATTGCATTTATAAATATTCAGTCCTCATGAGTCTTTTCCATAGAGTCAGAGGAGTATGGTCCTCCTCTGTTTTTGAGGGGCAAGAGGGAGATCAAAATATAAAAACATTCATTGGGTGAAGTAAACCAGCACTTAATCTCGTTTTATTTTTAAAATCAGTTTTTGTATCTTCTTTGGAAAAAAACCCTTTACTGAAATTTAGATCACTTTTCAACAGTGACATCAAAAGGACAGGCAAGGTGAGAGGCAGTCTGTGTGAAGCGGAGAACAGAGGGGGACAGACTTAGCTTATCCTCTTCTGGAGGGATGATCTACTAGATCATTTTAATCTATTTCAATATGCTTTTTTTAAAATTCTGATCTGCTATTAGCCAAAACATGGAAAATGATGCTCGAAGAGAGGACATCCTCCCTAACTAAACAACAAACAATACAATATTGACATCACAATTGGTCCAAAGAGAATTTCAATATTTGATCATGAATATCATGAATATATGCAATGTATAGTTAAATACTTTTTAAATTTCTGGCTTAATTTAAAAAAATCTCTTCGTCCTCCATCCTGTGTCAAGCCAACCTTTCCTGGGCAGTCCCAAAAATGCTTGTGCACTGTGCCTCTGTGCACCATTAAGTGCCGGTGTGTAAAATCTAGTTGTATCTAGCGGACAAGTTACAGATTCTAACATATTAAAAGCCATTCAAGAATCTACGGTGGCCTTCAAATGTCAAAAAGATGTCATCAGTATCAGCGACGTTCAGGCCGGAGGTCTCATGTGGCCATGGAATGCCTCAATGGGCTAGGGAAATGGACATCTGGAAAACCTTCCTTAGCCTACTGTCACCCCAACCCGGTCCAATAGAGAGAAAGAAAATTAATGAATGTACATGGTGGCAATCTTGGGAGACGACCCGTTCCCTCTAGAGCTATAAAGATTTTTAACAAACTATGAAAATAATTTTGAGCTGATAATATACTAAAAAAACGTGGTTAAGAAAATTATATCCAATTTATTCAAATAGATACCCTTTAATTTTACACACTGCACCTTTAATTCAGTCAGTTGACATTAAAGCCCTACATTCAGTGATTAAATAAACATTTGATGTTTACCTCATTCTAATGTAGTGATTTAATGTATCCCTTAAATAAGAGATCTGTAGTGCAACACTTTACAGAGTAATCGATGTTGCCATCTGTCACTAAGTTGATAAGTTGCTAAGGCAAGTGTGTGCCCTTTGATTCATAACAACAGTGTACCACTCATGGCCTGTGACCAAGCACAGATTTCTGGAATATGATGTATGTGAAGAGGTCTGAGGTAGGGTGGGGTGAAGGTCAATTAATGTGTGAGAGTTGAGGACAACAATAGTCTCTGTCACTGTCAATATAGTGTGAGTTTAGTCTCACACGAAAAGATGCTTGCTTTTTACTGATTTTTGATTGGAAATATTTTCATATCAGTAGAAAAAAATGAAGCTATTCAAATTGGAGAGTGAAGCTTGTTGCTGGGTTCCTTTCAAGTCTTCTCCCACCACCCACTATGTCATATCGCATTAGTCGTCTACCTGGCTTTTTGCCAAACGCTACCTCAGATAGGCCTAATTAACAAGCTAATCTGGCAGTACCTTCTTTTGATCTTCAGAACCCTTACTTTGAACTCTCTCTGGTGCCATGAAACAATGAGATGATTAGATAACAGCTATTTGTCATTCATCAGTGGGATAGCCCAAAATGGATCATTGGACAGCGAAGCATGTCTTATCACGATTCAGACAGTGCTTCACTGACCAAAGTGATGTATGTTTGCGAGTGCATGCATATTTGGCCATTAACCCATAACCTTTGTTTTTACAAGCAAATAGACTAGACGGGGCTCCTATTGGCCACATCATTATGACCTTTTAGCCTCTGTAATATTAAATCATCACTGTGTTGCCTCATTTCTAAAGAATGATAATTTAATATCTTTTTCACAATGCATAATATGTTAGTATAATATAGACCTTTGGTTACATTATTTGTAGTTAAAACATATTTTATTCCATTTCTCCTGAGTTCTTTCATTAATTGATGACAGGAATTTTGAGCAATTTGACCTTTCATTTCCTTCATCGCCTTTTCAAGCGGTTCCATTTCCAGCCTACAGGATTTGTATATAAAGCTTATTATCTAGCGTCTTACAAAGGCTTTATAGGCATTCCACCTCATACATTCATATATTCAACCTCATATGGTCTCATCAGCATTGGCTTTAAAATAGAAATCCCTGTGCTTGAATCTCTAGCTTTCTGAAGACACTATCTCTGAGGAGATACCAGGAATCCACGTCAGCTTGGTTTTTGCTAATTCTGTCTGTTGCTTCCATGATAAATACTGTGATAACTTTCAGTTCTCTGTCAAATCTTCATAGTTATATTTTTTCAATGTTTCTATAGCAGTCAGTGGGTCTGGACTGGTCAGCTTGCTAGCACCTGTTACTTCTTTACTATCATTGTTGTTGGCTTGCTGTGTAAGGTCCAACATGAAGGCTGATTCAGCCTACAAGATTTCCCTGAAGACACCATCTCTGAGGAGAGTACAAAGGGCTGGTTAGTCTTCAATGAATAATAATAAAAAAAGACAACGCAGCATGATAAAAAAAACAGCATGATATGAGATAATTTTGCTATCATACCAGAAGCTTGTTATATCGGACAGTAAATGACTGGAAACTAGAGAGCAGTCTGGAAAAAGTCTGCTAGTTGCTAGAGTAACATGAAAATGTTAGGTGGTTTACCATACTGAAGTCTTTATTGTGTCCGCAATATGAGCGGTACATAAAGTTGACATTATTGTTGTTTGTTCATGGCCTATTATAACACAAACCTCCCAAAGCAAAGAGTTCTTCAAAAGATGCCTTTAGTTTCTCTACCCATTATTCAGCCTCCGAATGCTGTTCATAGTTCATCAGTTTCTGAAATACCTTCTCTGCCTCCAATGCCATGTCAAAGTTGGAGTGTATTCGTTTTTGGGTTATCAGCGGTTCATCAGGGTGGATCGTATTGTAGAGCAGGTCCATTATGTAGAGGGTGGCAAAATCCTTTACTTGGTAAAAGTTGAAGACTTTTCTTCAACTCAGAAGCTTGAAAATCATAACTGATTATTCAGGAATATAAGTCCATTTATGGTTCTGTGCATAGTTAAGTCGTTTCATGGTAACAACCCAGGGTCTGGATAGAGACTGTGCTTCAGCTCGACTAATTTAGCCAATTCTATGTTCTCACTCAATAAGCTGTGACTTTGCAAAGTTGTTTGCGCCAAATACCTCAGTTAGCCACTTTCAGAAAAGTGCACATATGTGTTTCACCTTTAGAATACCCAAAAGGTTATCCAAATGGTCCACTTTGAGCATGAAATCCTCAATGGCCACTTTTATAGTTGTATGTTCTTGGCTACCAGGAATCAATAGTCATCTTGATTTTTACTCATTCTGTCTGTAGTGTCTGTGATGCATACTTTGATAACTTTCAGTCCTTTTCAATGTTTCTACAGCAGTCAGTGGTTCTGGACTGGTCGGCTTGCTAGCACCTGTTAATTTTTTACTGGCATTGTTGGTAGATTGCCGTGTGAGGTCCACCATAGAGTCTGATTAAAGAAGCTTTTGTACTTGCCTCGCTTATTCTGGGCTATTTGGGTCTCACTTTAGTTTTACTCATGATAGCTTGTCGTGTTAGTTCTTTAATTGATAAGTTTTAGTCACATAACCTTTCAAAAACATATAGAAAAGCTACTACACTTTTCCATTCAGCAATGCGCCATAAACAACGGTCAAGAGGGCTAAGCGTGAGGTTTTAATCACTGATCTTTAGAGGTATTGGTGGGCACCGTCTAACACAACCCAAGAAAGCTGTTTCGCAATTCTTAGCTTGGATGATAAACTGGTGCTGGAAACACCAACCAGAGTGAGTGGCATTTATCCTCTCATCAAACTCCAAGAAAATGACTTGAGACATTTGCCTTCAAGGAAAAATTCCTTTCCACAGTAATATGCATGTCAGACAACAAGTCATACCACAGCACACAATGACAGAACTACAACAAAACAATAGTGATCCATAGTAAAATGACACAAGTACAAATTCGGTTCAGTGAAGCCTCCTGTTTAAGGAAGCTATAATTACAGGGATCAGACTATTCCCAAAGCAAGCCCTTCTGCACATCAGGCCGTGAGACTGAGATGGTGATTAGTGAGTTTGAGATGCTGTGGTCTATTGAGAGTGCAATGTGTGCAACAGCTTGATAGTCTAGATCGGTGAGGTTGGGTAGGGGAAAAAAAGATTATCTTAGAAGCGGTGTTGGTTATGTTAGTGACCTATAACAGGAAAGAACGTTGGGCCGAATAATGCTCTGTTACAGCAGTGGGGGGAGATGGGGAGCAACATAGAGTCCCTTGAACTTGCGGTTGACTGACTCTGAACTCTGAACCTACCTCCCAAATGCCAAACGTTTACTGTTAGAACTGTATTTTCATGTGAATAGTAATGCCCTCTTCTTGCATTGGCTTCAGCAGAGTTTCCTCGAAAATCCAAATCTATGTGACTGATGCATAATATAAAATGTACCAGACGCTGTTTGTCTTTGGAGTAGGATTCCTTATGTTTTACAACTTATGCTCGCTGTTATACAGCTTTTTATTCTAAAAATAGTTTGAAATTTTTCAGTGACGACAAAGAAACCAAAATATTCCTTCTATGGTTATATCTTTAAAAGTCCACATTCCCTGCCGTCATCTGTGTTCTGGGAGTATTTGAGTGCAGGGGTCTGTAGCCTCTCCTATGTCTGTGGGCCATTAACATGTCGCCACTCTGCCCCACAAAGCCACTAATAGCAGGGTCCTGAAGGAGAAGGCCATAGCCGCTGCAACTTACTCTGTGGATTGGATGGGAAACAAAAAGGTCTGAGTAAAATTTATGAAACTTCATCGCATGTTCACCAGTGTACTCTAGTATCAGACTATGCAAAATCGTGAACCACAGATAACCTCTTACTTATTCATGATACTTTAATGTGTGTTTAGTTATCTGCTCACGTGAGGTTTGTATTTCTGCTGGGATTAAAGACCGTGGAGAATACCTCACATCTGGCAGGCTGGCTGTCAGCCGACACTGGTGATGGACTCCAGTTGTGGCACCAGCCAACATTTTCAAGGGGAGGGGCTAGCTGGAGCAGTCCCAGCTGGTAATGTATCATCAGTCCCAATTGGAAATGGACCAAGTGAGCATATGCAGAGGCTAAAGAAAAACTATGTCACCACTGTTAATAGGAACATAGAATTGCACCCAAAGTAGAGGGTTTTACATTTAGACATCATCTCAATAAAGATCTGAAATAGAGTAGTGGAAGCTAAGTTAAGACAAGAGGTGATGATTTATGAGCAGCTGTATGGTTTCATGCCACCAAAGAGCACTGCAGATACGATGTTTGCTCTGAGAGTACTGACGGAGAAGTATAAAGAAGGCCAGATGTAGTGGCATTGTTTCTTTGGGGGTTTAGGGAAGGCATAAAGCAAAGTGTCGAGGGGGGAACTTTGGTATTGAATGAGGAAATGTGGAGTGACAGAGAAGTATGTTAGAGTGGTACAGGATATATATGGGAGCAGTATTAAAGTAGTGATGTGTGCAGTGTAGGAGTGACAGGTGAGTTCAAGGTGGAGGTGGGACTGCACCAAGGACTGGCTCCTTCTTGTTTGCTATGGTGGTGGATAGGCTGACCAATGAAGTCAGTCAGGATTCTGCATGGACTATGATGTTTGCGGATGACATTGTCATCTGTAGTGAGAGCAGGGAGCAGGTGGATGAAAACCTGGAGAGGCTAGAGAGAAGAGGAATGAAGGTCAGCAAGACAGAATACATGTGTGTGAACGAAAGAGAGGCAGGTGCAACGGTGAGGATGCAAGGACTAGAAGTGAAGAAGATGGAGGAGTTTAAGTATTTGGGGTCCACTGTTCAGAGCAATGGCAATGGTGGGAAAGAGGTGAAGCACTGAGTGCAGGCAGGGAGGATTGAGTGGGGAGTGTCAAGAGTTATCTATTGCTGAAGAGTAGCAGCAAGAGTGAAGGGAAATGTTTACATGATTTAGTGAGACCAGCCCTTCTGTATGGTTTGGAGATGTCGGCTCTGAACGAAAGGCAGGAGGCAGAGCTAGTGGTTGCGACATGAAGATGTGAGACAGCCTAGGTTAGACATCTTGGAGACAAAGTAAGAGAGGCCAGATAGAGATGGTTTGAACACGTGAAGAGGAGGGATGCTCGAGATGGAGCTGCCAGGAAGGACGAAAAGGGGAAGAACAAAGATTAGGTTTCACGATGTGTTGGGAGAGGACATACAGTTGGTTGGTGGAGGAAGATTCAGAGGACTTTGAAAGATGGAACAGATGATCCGCTGTGGTGGCCCCTTAAGGGATCAGCCGAAAGAAGAGAAGACATTACATTCTCCTTCCCCTTTGGGAGTGGGTTTGAGTCTGCTGATGTGAGTTTGAGGCCTGGAAATAAGAACAGTGTCCTACCAGGATGATTGGGAGAGAAGGTAGAGGGAAACGTCTTGCTCCTGGGAAAGATGGTTAGGAATGAATAAAAAAGATTTGGATTGTAAGAAAGACAGAAAATAGAAGATGGAAGAGAAAGGTCTGTTGATCTGGAATGAAAAGAAAAGAAGAAAAGAGCACGGTTCAAATCAAGTCGGCACATGCAAGCAAGGAGTGGGCAGACAGCCTGGCTGCGAGAGATCATTATCACGTTAAAAGCAGCGTGAAAATGAGAGAAATGGGTCCACGGTTGGTTTTACCTGGAGAGGATGAACAGATAGAGGAGGCAGCACTCCCACAGGCCTCTTAGAGGAGTCATGTATCATTTTGGAGTCTGGACTATGTTTCCTTTTCCTCTGGAAAAGCCATATATCTTCTGTCAAGTGTTCCATGAATCGGTTCTCAAAGTAGGACACACTGTGATGCACGCATGCACACACACTCATAAACACAATGATGCATGCAATCTGTTCATTCCAAGATAAATAATCATATCTATGCTGTGTAAACGGTCTTGTGTGTGGGACTGTTGGAAACTGGGAGAGATAGAAGGAGAGTCGCTAGGCAACCAACAGGAATACTTTCATAGGCTCGTAACACAGACGTCCTCAAACGTCCTTCCTGGTCCTCTTTAGTAGGCCTGCATGTCTGTGAGCACTAAGACCTGTAATTGATAAAATATGTTATATTTACATTATACAGGACTATGAAAAATACCATTTTAGCTACATTTAGATAATTAATGGTGGGTTCATACAACCAGAAAATGCTGAATTATCTGGTTAATTTTGGACTTAAACTTTTTTTCTAACACACATTTTCTCTAAGACACTTTTAATATTGGTCATGACATTATTGTTAAAATGATCAACTAATCAATAATTATGTTTTTATTCGTAGAAAAAACTTTTTCTAAAGCCAAAGGAGGATATCGACACACCATTTATTTTTTTTATACCTTTATTTGAACAGGAAGACTTGTTGAGATAAAAAATTCTATAACAAGATAAACATGGCCAAAGTAGCAGTCATTCACACACTGTTCAACAAATACAACATGGTATACAAGAAATACAAATTAAAACAACAACAACTGTATATACATGGTGGCCTCGCAAGAAAAACAAGCAGGTCTCCATCAGTTTAATGGGTTTTTCACACGCCGATCCTTCTACCAATGTTCACGGAAATTTGTTGAGTAGTTTTTATGATATTCTATTAACAAACCAATCAACCAACTAACAAACACTGGCCATAACCAAATATAGACAGACCCATCCTGGCCAGATCCATCCTTGGCACTTTTGCTTGCAAAATGTCCTGAATTAATTATTGGTTATAAATATAAATGCCACTTTTTCCAGTCAACTAAAAGATTAATTGACTAATTGTTGCTGCTCTGCTATCTTAATATGGAGTTTTCCGAGTTTTATTTCTATTTTATACATCTGGCAATGTGGTTCTCTTCACAAGCAATGAGCTTAATTTTAAAACTGTATTTTTTCTCGACCAAAATGCACAAAAAAACTATTACCACAAATGGCCGTATGGTTTATAATGATTTTTATATACTATAAAGGAATAAAAATTTTGCCTAATTTCTAACATATAACTCAGATATATTTTGAACAAATTCACTCGTGTGCAATATACCACACATGGTGCACACACATAGACTTACTTGCACATGTTAGACACATAATGACAAAGCATATGTGCTGACAGGCATAAACATGTCTTTGCGTTCTAATGCAAATATAAACTTCGCCATTGGATCAAACCCAACCCCTGATTGGTACTGTAAGCTGTGTTTACACGCACACAAAGGCAACAGTAAATGTAGGTCAAACCAGAAAGGGCCTTAACAGGTGGTGAATGAGTCTAAAAAGGCTGCACGTGCTTTCCAGTACATCCACTCTGCAGGATTGATTTCTATCTGAAAATGAAGACAAATGTCTCAACTAAGACATCTTATCTATTGATTGATGGGATCCCCTCCGTCCTTCAGTTTCCTTGGATGAATCACTATTTCTCCCGTTCTCTCAAACTGCAGAAAAAGACTTCTGGGAAGCGAGTCTTGTTGTTTGTGTCAATTATGTTTTGCAAAAACATTTTCAAGACAAATCGTCAAAAACTAATACTAAATTCTGTTGTAATAAGATATTGCAGCTCATATAAAGCTAGATTTAACCAGCATCAACTGTGACAGGACATAATATCTCAACAGAGGAATAAGATTGTTTTCCCAACCTCTTGATCCAGAGGTTTAATGAAATCCCATCAATTTAAGTTTGCTTCTATTTTCATTAAATCTCAATGAAAGGTGTGTGAGTTTCAAATTTCACATAATGATGTATAAGAGAGCCACTAGTCTTTTCTACTAAATTCATGCACAACAAAAAGAATGCTGTTCTACATGGCGCAGAGACACATGACAAACACTGAAGATACAGTGTTTATATTTTTTTGTTGGGGAATAAAAATTGTTTTAAATAATAACTGCTAGGAAGAAATCCCTTTATGTCTTCAGAAGGTGTGGATCCATCATGTTATGCTTCCATGTCTGTACAGTAGCCTAAAATGGACGAACTGAAGACTTGCTTTAGAGAGGACTTCTCAAGTTTAAAGGTTGAAATGGCAGAAAGATGATTGGGAAATGGTTTGCCTATAAAAACCAACAAAGAGCAAACTTATGTCTTCGTGTTAGTGTCGATTCACAGATACAGATGACGCAGAATGAAGAAAGTGTGCCAAGTGAACTAAGAATGCAAATTACTTGTAAGGATTGTGAGTCAGGAATGTCCCTGCATGTGCCAGTTTCAGTTGATTCAGCGGTCACAGGTGCAAAGATGTGTCGAGGATGTTTCCAGATAAGAATGTGAAAATTATGGGAGTGAAACACGTGTGGAGGAGCCAGAATAATAAATTCAAGTTAAAATGGAAAAGTAAAGTGTACAAACATAGCGAGGGTTAACTAGGGGACACTTGTTGAGTTGAAAACAGCTATATGTCGGCTTGGGAAGTTTCAGGGGCGAAGGCTACAGCTGAATGCATTACAGCTTCCCCCCGTACGGACCTCACGTCCCCAGAGGAGAGAGGCAGTAGTGGCACTCCAATGTCTCTTCGGCTGCAGCGTTCAATCTGTCGGCGGACGGAGTGGACCCGACCAGTTTACATCTCAACTAGTCAGCTCTTCATGTTAAGCATCTATAATAGTCAGGTTTTACAATCGGTTGCTTGTTATTGTGATAAATAAATTGTAACCTACATTTGATGAAATTTATCTGTTCAACAAATTATAATAATGATTATCTTGCATGTAAGTCACTAGGTATAGATTCTAAATATACTGTAAAGGAACCTCAATGTTTGACACGATAGTGACAACATCATTTGTGAATCAGTAAGCCACTGTAGATTATTGGGCAGAGAATGGTAAAATGAAGAGTAAAATAATGTTCCACACTGTACCTTTAAGACATATGTCTAAATATGGCACCAAGTTGTAGTCTAAGAAAGATATGTTTCAGCAACAGTCCGTCACAGGTTCACTACATGTTTGATGGTGCCGTTTCACACCTGTTTCTCTTGAGTATTATGCAAACCAGCAGCTGGGATTATGTTTTATTTCATGTTACTAGAATAACTGTGGACATTCCATCTACATACGGTCATGAGCTCTGGGTAATGGACTCCAGGATGCCTCCCTTTGGAGGTTTTTCAAGCACGTCCAACTGAGAGGAGATCCTGGAGTATACCCAGAGCTCACTAGAAAGACTATCATATCTGGGCTTAGAACACCTCAGGATCCTCCAGAATGAGCTGGAGAGGGTTGCAGGAGAGAGGACCGTCTGGAGAGGAATGCATCTCTTAGCCTGCTGCAACTGAGAGTCTACCCCAGATAAGCAGGAGAAAATAAATGGAAGGATGGATGGATGGATGCATGGATAGAATAGCTGTAATAAGAAATCTCTGTCAACCAATTAGAACATTGTGTATAAATCTCTTTGTGGTTGATCTGGAATCTTTTGGTCGTGTTTTATTGGAGAATGTTTTTTTTGCAGATAAGCAGTGATGTGATTTTTTTCTTTTCTTAATAAAAAAAAATGTTAAAAATATGAATGTCTCTGATGCCTTAATAAAAGAAAATGTTAAAAATAAGAATGTCTCTGATGCCTTAAAAGAAACTTAAGTGACTTAGTTTTTATTATGATTTCGTTTTTTTAGGGCAGCAGAGCACTACTGTGGTGTCTTTTCCCTCACGGAAACAAGCTTCTGGATTCAAATCCAACAATAGACTTGTGTGCAAGAGTGCATGGCCTCTTTAAGAGACACTGTGTCTGTGTATGAGAGAGTGGTCGAGCGAGAAGGAGGGAGAGCATGTGCTGACGCATGAGAAAGAGTGCTGCAGGAAAAACACGGAGTTAGCAGAGAGTTTGGAAGAGATTAAGTGACGTTGCATATGTACAGCAGGGAAAAGTGTTATAAATTAAAGGCTACAGCTTCCCAAAAGCAAGTGAAGTCTCCGGTGTGGTGTGTTACTGCCCTCAAAGAGTAAAGGGGTTAGTCCCGAAGGAGAAACTTCGGCCTTGGAGTCAAGAATCGAATATCTCCCCTGTTCCCCGACCACGGTTTGGAACCAGAACAGGAAAAGGCTATCTCCTGGAATTGGTTTGGCGTTTGCATATTCTCCCTGTCACTACCCAGGTTAGATCCGGATGCCCTGCTTTCCTCCCAGAGTCCAAAAATCTAAAAATATAAAGGATTTGGTGATAGGGGGCACCTTTGTCCACAAAACGAAACATCGGACTCGTTGAAAAGGAGCCTAGCTACCATAATTGCATTTTTTATTTATTTTTTGCATCTTTAAAAATAATAATGACAGTAATGTAGGGAACAAGTGGTTGTGACAAAGTGCACACTTTAATGGATATCCCCTCCCTTGACAACAGAAGACAATACAAATGGCAAAAATACAGGGGCATAGCTCTCTAACTCTATTCCATATCCCAAATGAAAAAAAAATCAAAGCCCATACTTGTTCCTTTTTCTGTGGCAATCTGCAGCCTTAGGATTATTTCCAAAAATTTCTGGTAACACATCCTCTATACAGTTCTACTAAGGAAGGGTGATCTCATATCCTCAATACAGAGTAAGGGGAAAACCAAATATATATATAATGGGTATAGTGGTTATAATGGTAACCTGACCACCACTATTACAGTGTTCCCTAACAAATCCTTGCTAATGTAAAAATATTTACACACGAATGGCTGACAAGAACATGGTTGGTGAGACACTCAGGGAGTGAACTGGTCAAAACTTGCCAGTGTCAAATTTGCTTTGAACTTAGGTTTACTTATTTTAATATAATTCTCATATAAAATATTAAAATAAGTGTATTATGTACATCAACAGCACACTATTGGATGTTACTCTGTTGTTTTCCTGGTTCCCCTGAAAGGAAATGTATCTGAAGATGTAGCGATGGTCTCTGATCACAGAGAAATACAGTTGGTATAATCATCCAGCTGAGCAGTCTGGCTATCAAGTTTCAGAGGTAACTCTACTTTCTCTGCTTTCTTTACTGTCGGTTGAGCTTAAATTCATCACTTTAGAGTTGGACGAAAACTAATGAGATCAACTCTGACAATGAACACCGTTTCATTCCGAAAAATTAGCTGTAAAAGGTATAACAGTGACTTTTCAACACTCCTGTTTGTGCGGTGCAGTCCAGAGCACAACACATGTATTTCCCGTTCCTATTAAAAATCTGACTGTAAAGCCCCGAACTTCGTCAGGTGAGTCATTCGTCAGGTGAGTCATACAGCCTGGCCAGGTATAAAAGACATATTCTGATGACCTTTTAGTGGCTCAGTGGTCTATAGGCTTAGGTCTCTTGGCTCGGCAAAATGCAGTTTCTTGCCGCAGTAACACGGATAAGCAAATCAAACATCAAACTTAAGCGAGTCTTTACCATCCTCACTGCCTTTAGGAATGTTCCGTATAGAAAGTTTGGCTTTCCGTGATTGGTTCTCGAAGTCATCATTTCAGTTCAAAGGATAGTGGTTCTGGGTTTGGAGTGGAAGGAAGGAGTTCACTTTTGTCTGTAGTGAGTCCAGTGAGGATTGAAGTGGTTTAGTGGCTTCTTGGATCGAAAGACAGGATCCTGATCTGGAATTTCCACTGATAGTTGCTCCACAGAGATGAGTATAGCAGTACGGGTGGTGTCTCTCTTGCCTTACTCTGCTCCCAGATGGTGTGCCAGTTAAAGAGGATGTGAAATGCTTTATATGAATTCGATATTTTTTTTAAATTGCTACTTCATTTTATCTGATCAGGCAAATGAAAACAGCTGTTCTTGAATTAGGTTGCAAGAGAACAGTATGGGTGACTTCAAACGTATAAAAGCATGCACTCAGATAGATTGTGCCACACAGAATCAGTCAGCTGAGTTTAGATAAGGGGAACATTCCTGTGAGCCCTGATTCTAGATGCACGTATAATCCGTTAACCTGCACCGGTGTAATGAGACCATGGGATGATTTGGTCAGCTGTGCAGCACAGCACTACTGCTTGCCAAATTTAAAAAGAAAGGATGATTTAGCAATTTTTCCAAGTCCGTAACGAACATTTTGTGCTTTTGCCTCCAGAGGCTAATACACTGATCAACTCCATGTCTTATATCTCTGTCTCTTCCCCATCTCTTCACATGTACCCACATTGCCATTATGTAACATGTTTGGTTATTGATAGCTGGAGGGGGGGCAACAGCAATTTTAGCTTTATGTAACATGTAAATGCAGTGAGGGACCATGCATTAGTAGTTTCTCCGACACATCCTTCTTCTCACTTTGAAGTCTCTCAGCACTCACTTTAAAAACTCCCACTGAACATGGAAATATGATGTGGTGAGGGACATGTTCACTCTTAGACATGAAACATGGATGTCATCTCAATAACAAGAATTAAATCAAGGACCGAATTGCATCCAAAAAGAATTATATATGGAAGTTTGATTCCATTAATTAATTTAAAACATTTTTTAAACTGTGTTTAGTACATCCAATAAAATTATATTCCAGAAAAGTCGGGTATGTTGTGGAATCGTCATCACCAGCGCCGTTGCGGTGACAATTCTATAATATCCGCCACCTAACATCCATCGTATTAACGTGAAAACTCACAAACACTTTCATGGATGATTTTTTTTAAGTTTTTTACTTACATAGACCTTAGTTAGTAACTGTTCGTTCAATTTAGTCCACATTTTGTGCATAAGTTACTGAACCCAAAGTTGGTCCCAATTGCTATTCCATTGGTTTGCATGGTGAGAATCGTTACCACTCCTGATGAATAAGTGACACCTTTCATGGTAGCTTCGGTAATCTCCCTATAAATGTTTGCGTGAATTGGTACATTCTGGATCGCATTGTAAAGCTCTTTGAGAGGTCGAGCGGACCAGGAAAGCTCCGTAAGTACCGTCCATTTACAATTTACCATTTAAATTAATCAAGGCAAAGAGATCTATCTTGTGAACATTGTGTTTTATTCCAACAGTTCATATTTTATTCACTAGAGGGAGTTTTTTAGGAGCTACCTGGTGCCAGTCGGCAAGAATGCAAATCTCAGGGTTGGAGTTCAATAGTGGCAGAGACCTCGTTACTTCTTGAAGTCGTTCTCGCCGGAGTAGTGCAGTCATAGCGAACACTCCAACACAATGCCTCCTCAGGAAGGGGTAAACTCTCAAATGAGATCTTCATGCTTACCTTTATTTCACGGCATGATGTCACACTCTGTTGCCTTTTCATGTGCGAAATATAAAATATTATCTTCTTTTTATCAAAATCCAAACCCGTCCCATGACTCTCACCTCTTCCTCAATGTGGGACAAATAGAAATATTGGTTATCTTACATCTGAGCCTTGTCCTGAGTTTTTACAGAATAAATAACTAAATATAGTTTCTAAATACAACTATTTAAGAAGAAGAAGAAATATTTTGTTGATCACATACAGCCACACACAGTACAACATAGTGAATTTTTTTCTCTGCATTTGACCCACCCCTAAGGGAGCAGTTGGCAACCTCTTTGAAGTGCCCAGGTAGCTAGGGTTTCAGGGTCTTGCCTTATGACAAGTAGACCCTGGTGAGACTGGAACCAGCTACCTTCCGATCTTCCTATTAGGAGACGGCCGCTCTACCCACTGAGCTACAGCCGCCCCATCACTTGACAGATACTGGATGATTTTTTTTTGACAATTGAGGACCAACTTTTTTTTTTGCAGTATATTGCCTTATTTAGTGGTTTAACTGTTTAGTTTAACCACAGGAACAGACCAAACCTATTTTTTTTTTCCTATCCTTTTTCTCTCTTTCCAAAAAGTGTATCCAAAAACCCCTTTTTTTCCACACCCTCTTTTTTCATCCATGGTAAATATATTTCAGAAAGCACAATGCCTTGTTTCCATTTCCTCCCCATCCGAATCCCTTTCCTCTCCACAAACCTTCCAACTGACACCTACCCTCAACCCATACCTTTTGAACTCAACAATATTTGAATGGAATTACAGGTAGACCTTAATTTAACCTTAATTGATGAACAGTAGATTACCCTGTGTGACCATGGAGTTAAAATTATGTTCTCAAGCAGCTGGATAAGTATTTCCAATGCTTGGCTCACATTGTTCTCTTTGGACTTCCTCCTCAAATGCCCTGTCTCCAAAACATACACGCTGTATTTCACCCTCACCAACTTTGTCAGATCTGCGAGGTCAGCTGTGGACATGTGACTCCACTGGGTGTTCTGACCCCTGTAATATTAAACACTCCAGCTTTTCCAGGGTCAGTTGTTAAATGAGATATCAATCTTATCTCCCCTTTCGCTAGAGCCTTTAAATAATTTCCTGGTGTTGTTGGACTATCAGCTCCATCTGCAGACCATTTCATATGTGACAAATAATGACCACCAAAGCTGTGGTGCTCGGATAAATTCTGCTGAAGCTGCAGTTTTACGTGAGGGTCAATGCTGATTCATAGATTACCTGTAGCCATTTCATTTAATACACAGACTCATAAAAATGAAATGAAAACACAGGGACCCATATGGGGATGTGGGCGTGGAGTATCGGTGAATAAATACAGATGGCATGGCGTGATTTGTGTGTCTGTGCTGACAGGGTCCAAATTTAGAAAGCTCCTCTCGCCAAATATGGTTTCACAATCTATGTTGGCAAATGGAATAAATAAGGTGAGGCAGATTTTTGGAACAGGTCTGCTCCACTTATGACTTCAATAATTGTCTTACATTCTTTTTGAGACATTTCACCATTTCTATGATTATCTAGTTTTTTATATCTGCAGTAGAAATAGGAAGAAGTGGAAACCATTTTTAGTCTTTTTACATTGGAGTACAATGAGTGGATATTTCTATGGATGAGTCTTCTGATTTTTTATTTCATTCATTCATATTCTGTAACCACTTATTGTGCTATTGCAGATACATTTTGCTTCAACCAATCAATCTTTATTCATATAGCGCCAATTCACAACAACAGTTGTCTCAAGGTGCTTTCCAGAAAGAGCAGGTCTACCCCAAACTCTTCATGAAGTTATCTACAGAGACCTAACAAATTCCTCCGTGAGCAAGGACTTGGCGACAGTGGCGAGGAAAAACTGCCATTTAACATGCAGAAACCTCGAGCAGTAGGACGGCCTACTGCCATGACTGGTTGGGTTTGAAAAGAGAGAGAGAGAGAGAGAGAGAGAGAGAGAGAGAAGCAACGATATTAGCTATGCTAATCCACTTTCCTTCCGCTTCTCCAGTGTCGGGCCGCGGCAGCAGCAGGGATCCCAGCATGATAATAACAATAATAGTAATCTAAAATTTAGCAATAGCTTATGGGGAAATATTATACAATAATAATAATAATCATCACCATGGTTCATGCTTGAACCTAACATATATTTTTCATGAAATAATTTCATGCCTGCAAGATAAGCCTGATCACATCATGTAGGACCTGCATGAAATTCAACTATTTACCTTTCAGATGATTTCAAGTCAAGTTGGCAGCAACTGATTTGATCGAGTTTCAATTTTTGTTTTTTTTCAAGGCATTTTGAATGAACCACTTCAAAATGAGTTAACCCAACTGTATTAAATAAAGTTGGACCTATTCCAGTAAACTAATTTGAATCAACCCTTATACTTTATGTTGACCTAACCTGATTACATAAGTTAGACCAATAGAATTGCCTAGTACTGAGAGAAACACATTTTATCATGTGGAAATGGTTTAAAGTCTATTCAACGAGTTATATTCTACCCGTGTTTGACTTGTGAAATTCTTAAATATAGTGAAGAAGGTCGCAAGAATTACTCAAAATGGCCCATTGCTTGTTTTGATCAACCAATAGTTCAAACCAAAATAATACAGACATTTTTGCGGTTTTATTGCTGAATGGAAACTACTTTGTTATAATTTGTTCTGAACCTATTCATTTTTTTTGCTTCCCAGCTATTAGAAAATTGAGCAAAAACTTAACTTTGGAGCCTGAATTTGGCAACTAGTGTTGTATATTCCATCCAGTCCCAGTTTGATTGCTCTTCACAGGGGGGACCCTGGTCGATGTGATGTAATGACATAACAGCTCATTATTTTACAGTTCAAATAATATGATGTGTATGTGTGTGCGTCTGTGTGTTTGACATTGGTGCTTGTATTACCCGCTGGTCCAGACCGCTCTGGCGCCGGTGTCGACATGCTTTGTATGCAAGTGTAGAACTCGGAGGAAGGCATTGTTACTCTCTGCAGGGATTTGATTATGATCTGGTGAATGAGGAGAGACAGTGTGTAAATGCCAGATAAAGCTTAATATCATTCACCCATCTGTGTCTTATTAAAGCCTTGCTTTTAATTTTGTGGTTTCTTTTTTGGGAAAGACCCACAGCTGTATCAGCTCTTCGGCTGTGTTTTAATAGAGTGTTGTTGGCTCACATATCAATTAATACAGATCTGAAGCTGTTAAACTTTGATGATCAGGATGTTGGTTGATGTGAATTCTTGTTGGGGAACGTATGATGTTAAAAAAGATTTAGATCAAGAGCAGTATCATCTGGTTACAGACCCATAATCCACTCCATCCATTTCCTGCAATCGCTTATGCTGATCCTATGATAAACATGAGTATTAAATTTCACACTTCTTAGTTAAAATAGGTCAAAAGGGTAGGGTCTTTTGAAAATTTCTTGGGGAAGCTCATAATCAACCAAAAAGCCTCTTGGTGCTGTGGCATTAACCTAACAGGAAGTCACCCGTTTTGAATTAAATGTGCTATTTTCAGACGTTGTTCGCTATTTCCAGATGTTGTATTTTAATGCCTCCCTTTAGTTTAAACCTGATCAACCTCAAATTTGATGTATAAAATGTTAAAACCATAAGGCTTAAATGTTGTCAAAAGCTTGAATTTTTGATTGGCTGGACCATTCAGGCTTGCGCTTATTGATGTCTCGCCATAAAATACAGAATGCAATGACTCCTCTATATATGGTCATGTTACGTGTTGGATAAAAGTACTTTCCTGAAAATATATGAATGGAAAAAAAAAGCTTGCGTTTCAGTGCTACAATTCTACTAGACCATTAAACCCACAGTGTTTAAATTGAGTCAGTAAGCCATAATAAGTTGGAGATGCATTGTTTCTGTAGAAGATATTGAGTTCTTGAGCAACCGTGTTGTTAGTATAGTGACGCAAATAATTCTGGTGAAAAGGATGTTGTTGTTTAAGAAGTTAAAAATGCTCCAGACTTTAAAATAAAATTGGTACACATGAGTCAAGTTATTGGATAGGCCACTTTGCATTGTCCAATCTGTCCTAGCTTCACCTGTTTGATAAAAGTCACACCTGAAGCCGTCCTATAGCAATATTTGGTTGCAGTGACAGTGCCACCTGCTGGTAACAGGAAGTAATCTTCAGTGAAAAATATCATTTGAAAATTGTCAAATTTATGTGGTGGTTTCCTTATGCAGTAAGCATCAGGTATGTAAATTCTCAAATCCTGCCCTAAATCGATCAGAATAATTTTAAAAAATAAGGAATTTAACCATCGCGCCAAATAGGGGCAATACAAAATTATACACTGACATTTGGATTATTTATTATAGGTCATTGTTGCCACGGACTTCAAAGTAAGTCACATAAGCCATGACACATTGAGTAATGCACTGTTGCGCAAATATCTTAAGTCTGTGGTCAATCATGTTGCCAAGTTAACATAAAAAATATTCTTAAAGAGGATGTTGTTTTTTGAGAAGTTAAACATACTCACAAAGATTGGTACACATACCAGGGGACACAGTTTGAGAGACTGGATATAGTTAGAGGCGGGGGAAATGCAAAATGGTTATACGGTGCTGCCTACAATATTTCAAATAAGTAGCCTCCGCCTAAAGATATGACACGATCAACAGGATATTTGGTGAAAATGAACTCAAATCATTGAGATGAAAATTCATCAATGTTTTTTCCCTAAAACTTGACAGGTTTGGCATGGCTGCAATATCTCACCATTAAACCTGTACGCTCATTATGTAATTTTCATTGTTCAACTGGTCCGAAAATTCACATGTTGGATTTTATTGAAAGACAATCACCACGCAAACTGTTGACAAAGTAGCTTAATAAATAATATGACCATTGACATGACAAAAGTATGGCTGGCACTAGCCATTACATTATGAGAAGGCAGGTGGCTGTTTCAAACTTGCCAGGCTGGATAAATCTCCTGAAGAAGTCGGTCTGAAAAAATTCACAAACAGTGCTAGCCAGTGCTCAACACAAATAAACTGCATTTGTAGTTGGGCAAAAATTTTGAATATTTCGGGTTCCGGCGGAGCAATTACCAAAATTCCTTCTCAGGAACCCCTCTAGAACTTTTTGAAAAACCCTCCGCAGTGGACTTATTTTCAGCTAGGTTGGTACACATTTTCAACCTATCAGGATCCCCCGAAAAGTCTGCTTTTGCTATAAAGCAGTTTTTTGGTGAGCCTAAACAGATTTCAACCATGTCCTTGCATATGCTTTTTCCTCATAGATTTCCTTTTTATGTCTTAGATCTCATATGTACAGATGTGGCCTTGCAGATAGATTTAATAATAGGATAAGAAAAGCATTTGGTCTTATTTCACAAGTATAATTATGCAGACAATGTCAGTGATATGAAATAATTGAGTAAATAATATGGTCTGTCATGTTTCATGGGCAGAAACAACAATCTTACAGTGAGCTGTTGAAAAGTATGACTATGAGGGAACTGCTTCAAGCCCCCCAGCCTGTTGTAGGGAGTGAGAGGATAACTTCCAGCTAATATCATCTTCCTCCCATCCAAAGGACAGACTAGGACTGAGCAAGCCCTCTTCAGCAGCTGGTTTAGTTTTCATGTCTCCCTGTGCTTCCTACACCCAACCAGACCACAGCGTGAAACTCTGCTGATGTTACTTTGGTGTGGTGGAAAGTTCGTTGCGTAGACTACACACACCTCAGGACCTCTGTCTCCTGAGCATATGGAGACAGGCTTTGACAGGAGGACACTGTTGTGTGAATAACGTTGTTCAGTGTCTGTGTGGGAGAAGGTGTATTAATTGTTAGGGATGGCAGCAATAACTCCAGTGTGTCTGGTCAGGAAACTATGGCTACGTTCACACTGCCAGTCTGATTGCTCGATTCCAATTTTTTTCGGAGATTGGATTGTTTTTGTAAACCTGTTCACATTAAGACTCAAAATATGTCCTATATGGAACTCTAGTATGATCAGGTAACGGCTCTAAATTGACCCACTTGTGTAATAGAACAATAACAAACGCGTCACACGCAGCATGCTGTCAAGAAGAAAAATGGAAGCCACTAAAGTAAGCTGGAAGGGTGTTGTTTTTAGTAAAAGTGTTGTTCGTGATGTTAATAGCTTTGTAGTTTTGGGGAAAAAATACACTCCCTCCAGCAAAGTTTTGTGTCGTCAACGTCGCATGAATTTCGATATGGCCTTTCAAACAGGGTCGCATTGCAAAAAAATCCGAGCTGTGTCGGATTTTGGACCCTATATGCCTGCCATGAAAACAACACACATGAGCAAAACAATCTGACCTGGGTCAGATTTTTTCTGCGGTGTGAATGTGGCCTATTTGGTTTGGATTCTGGAAAAATACGGATGTAACTACAGGTTCATCTAATGATTAACTTTTGCACAGGGCTAAGACTATGATGAAACAACAATGACTGAATAACTTACATCATACAAACATTCCATCGACACACCTTATTAATGACAGATGCTGTAAAAATAACTAATTAAAGAGAAAGCGGGATGCACAGAAGCGAGCAAAAAAATACAGAAGTCCAACTCTACCAGACTTGCAATTAGTTCTCATACATGCTAAACAGTTCTCATACATTTCTTAGCGAAGAGAAAACATACCCAACTCATGCTTAAACATGAGCCTTTAACAATGTACAACATAAATTTGGTAATATTATTATATCATTGTGTGCCTACACCCACTTGAAGCATTGCTCCTACAATTAAGACATTTTCAATCAATACAAAACTTGATTGATGAAAAAAACTGGCTGGAACGTATGACAAACAACAACAAAAATGAACCTGCACAGGTGGAAAGACAAAAAAACACGGGGGTAACAAGACAATGTGCCACTGCTGGAGGGAGAACACAGGTGAACATGATGGACAATTACACAGGAGGAAAGCAAAGTAAGAAACTCGTGGATATTAACAAAATGAAACGAGGAAATGTCGAGTGCACTAGAAGAGGGCACATATTTTATTACTTCGCATTTAATTTGAGGAGTTCAATCAGGGGAATTCCTTGTTCAACACAGATGATTGGGGGCTTTTTGGAGATATTCCCTTTTTGTCGGGTACAACAGTGTAGGCTTGATTATTCTTTGGTTCATTTTAAACAATGCACAATAGAATTCAAGTTTTTGGACTGTGGCAGGTGGATAGAGAACTCAAACTAACACAGGGACATACAGACTCCACACAGAAAGGCATCAGGTTGGGATATGAAAACAGATCCTTCTTTCTGTGAGGCTTGGCGCTGCCATGCTTCTAAAAACAAAGCTGCGGCATGTTTGCACACGCATAGATAAGAGTGTGGAATTTCAATCAGACCTATTTTTTTCTTATTACCTTTAATTGAGAGAAAATAAGGATGGTACACTTTAAATAAATTAAATGTTATGTAGGCTTCCATATCATATTAAAACAATGAAATAAACAAGATTAAGACGTGTAACAATTACTTTCAGGCGAAAATCTTTTATTTTCAGTTTACTTTTAATAATTATTTCCTTGATCTGCACAAGCATGCCTGTAGAACATTCTGTTCTGTTTTTATTAAAACAGACACCCACACGATAACTGAAGAGCTGACAGCAAAGACTCCCTCCCAGCATTTGCGTAGGAATGACGTTACAGTGTTCTCACTTGGCTGATGCCTGTATCGAACAGCCAAACAGTTGATCAAAATGAATTGCTGGATGACCTAATCTGACCGTTCTCATTCTAGTGTATTCAGATTCAGCTCAGCATCCCATATGACAGGCGGCCTCAGAAGCCAATTTTTGAAGTTTGTCCTTGACAAGTCCAAAGGCTCGCGAACAACACAGCATGCACAGTATAGACGTGTCCCATATGTTTTGGCTGCTAAAATAAGATTTGCTGTATGAATTGTTCAAAATTCCAGTTCCTATCGCATTAAACACTGCAAAAATACGGCATCGAAAAACAAGAAAAAATTCTGAATAAAACAGGGGCAATTATACTTAAAATCGCGTTAAAGTTATCTGCAAATAGAGCAGGCAATTTCGACTTGCCAAAGATTTTTTAAAACAATTTAAAATATCTAGCCTCGAAGTATTCACAGTCACTTTAAAGATGGTGTGACTGGACTAGAATAAGACCATTGGGCTTGATACAAAAATAAATATTTAAGAATTATTTTCTCAACATGTAGGAAAATGTGCTAAAAATCAGAAAATGCTAATCTCATAAACTTTATGGCTTACATTATGTAAAGCTAAGGCTTTTTGTTAGGCAATACATCATAAAACAAGTAAAGCGACACTCAAAACATGTACATTTGCCAGGCTACAAAGTAAGGATTTAATCTGAATTATTTTCCCAATATAAAAAAATTCTGAATAAAATACGGGCAATTAAACTTAAAATTAAGAAAGATATATTTTAAGAATATTTTGAATGTGTTTTTTTCCACAATTGGACAATAAAACAACAAATTCCATATGGTCATATAGTTTTGAATATGTGAAGAGCTGAAAAGGATAGGATGCTTAAAATAAAACATTTCAGTTTTTGTAGTCATCGCTGCTGAAACAGACTTATTAGTATTTTTATTCTAGTTTCAAGCATTAACTGACTCAGAACTAGTAATACAATCTCAATCGCAAGTTTTAATCCTTCAATAAGAAAATTAAAGACTGGAAAAGTTTGAACCAAGCAAATATCTCAAACTTAGAAACTGCCTAGTAAGAAGAAATATCTTGTCAGTCAAAAATCAAGCATACATGAAATTTATTTAAGATATTTCATCGTACTTAGGTACCTTAAGTATGTCCTCTATAGCGGAGGCAGAGACGGAAGACTCGGGGTAGGTTCCATCCAGCTCCCTAGCAGAGGTCGCTGAGGTAGTTAAGAGCTATCCAATGACAAAGCAACAGGGTGGGATGAGATTTGCCCTGAGTATCTGTAGGCTTTGGGCTTCTTTGGTTTGTAGTGGTTGACTAGCCTATTCAATGTCCCTGGGGGACAGGGACTTTGTCTCTGAAGTGGCAGACTGAGCTCTGAGTAGTGGCCAAAACAAATGAAGTCATTAAAAAGATGGTACAAGTGGATGAAATTAACTTCCTTCATTGAGTGACTGGACTCCGCCTGAGATAAGACGAGGAGCTTGGACATTGGAGGACAGCATCTCAGAGAAGAGCCGCTGTTCCTTCACATCGGTAAGAGTCAATTGGGGTAGGTCCAGGCATTTGATCAGGATATCTCCCGTTGGAGGTTCTCCAGATGTGTCCAACATGGAGGAGATCTCGGGGTAGACCAAGAACTCTCTGGAGGGATTTTAGCTCTCTTCTGGCCTCGGAATGTCTCAGAACCCCCCCAGGATGAGCAACTGGGCATTGTTGCTGGGGATAGGGACATATGGAAAACCGTTCATAGCCTGCTGCCACTGCAACCCCACTATGGGCAAGCAGATGAAATTGAGTGGAAGGATCTCAGTTAGATTTCAGTTTTTACAATTCCGCCACAGGAATGGCTCGAGTAGAAGATGAAGGTCATACGGTGAGTTGCATGTATATTAAATATTTCTTTGTCTGTTGCTGCATTAAACACAACACTACCTGGAAATGGGAACATTCTCCCTCAATAAATGTAGCCTGGCAGGGCATCACGCCGGAAATCTTGACCTGTCAGAAACAGTGAATGTCCAACCTTGTTTGACAATTGACCTGGAACACAATACTAGAAAAAGAGCCAAAAAATTTGGCTGCCAGAAGTGCCGGTGTTTTTCCTCCTTCAAGTCTGCATCGGATCCCAAGACATTCACACACTTGGAATGATAATACTTCCATTGTTCTCCAAGGATATGATTAACAGTTACTTCTCCTCTTGTTTCAAATGGACAAAGAGACGTTTTTATCAATCCTGACCAAAATAACCGAAGTTGGTAGCGGAATAAACACGCCAGTCATTACAAATTTGTGTCGCATTTACTTGCATTAGGTTTGTTGACAGCTCCAGAGTGAGGTGATATCCTGGGTGTCAGGCTGCGGTGAGCAAAGAAACAAACACTCTCACAGACTATACTGTAATTATAACGTTGATACATCAACACTTAGAGCATTTGCACACATCAGTCACAAACACACATGCATGCACGGAATCCTGCAACGGGCAGAAACACTATCAGCTCTATTTTACAGTGTTTTTCTTACCTTACCCAGTAGCTTCAGGCTCCCAAAACACAATCAGACACTATCACACAGTCTGACAGCCTCTTATCCTCATCATCAGGCCTGTGCAAGCATGTGTCTGACTGCACATTTTGTAGTTCTGTAGCAGTTTTTAGCTCAACAAAGTGAACACACCCAGAAGAAAAGTGAGCGTGGACATATTAGGGAGATAAGTACCGTCAGGTTGAGGCGATTGAGAAAAATTCACTTTTCATCGAAGCTGCGAAAAGCTGTCCCATACCATCCTCTTGTTACTCAGGGATGGCTTCCCACTTGGTTGTATTCAGAAAACAGCCAAACAGAGGCACCAAGGAGGGATCCTAACCTGGTAACAGGTGAAAGGCCATCAGTTCTACTCAGATCTTCCCTCTCTTGAGGTATGTTTTATCAGGGAAAAGAAAGTAGCATTTCAAAATGTGGGGCATAAATACACAGGTTACATTTCTTGTAGAGAGCAAAACCGAACAAAAAGACAATACAACAGAAAAGAATCATAAAAAGACAGACAAAACTGAAAACTAGATTCAAGCATCCTCCTACCATCTCATGCTGACTAGAATGTACGTATATGAACATAAATGAAGTTATGGAGAGAGGTAGAAACAAAGATAGCAGCTGTACAAGGACTGTCATCTATTGGTTATTTCTTACGGAAAAACTGTGAACTATGATTTTCTGTTCTATGTACTATGATTCTGGTCAGTTCTTTGAACCACTTTTTAGAACTGTGGACTTGCATTTCCTGCACAGAACATAATTTTTTTTGCTGCTATTTTTACCATGAGAGAGAAGTTGTAATCTTGTTTGTAGACAGTCTGAGATACCAAGTATAATAAAGGTGGGGTCTGGTTCAATACTAGAATTATACATTTCAGAGAATGTTTTCTCCAGTATACCTTTAAAAATAATCTGATCACATATCAAAATTTATCCGTGGATAAAGAGTAAATATCTTTCTATGAATGTCAAATCTCTGAGACAGAGCAAAGCTGCCTTACATAGGAAGTAGGGTTCCTGTATATGCTGTCCCAGAACTGTAAAAAACACCAGTTAAGGGTGTTAAATCACAAGCTTTGCTTTTTGGTTCAACTTTCTCTTCCAGACAATGGTCTGATGTAACTCCTATATTATTGCCGATAAGCGCCAGATTGCCAGTTCATTCCAGACTCCAGTCGAATAATCACTGGTGAGCAAAACTCAGAGTTACTTGAGTTTTATAAGTAGCAACTCACCAGAGAGCGATCCACTGTTTTCCAGCACAGAACCAGCAGATAACCATGAACTTATATGTTGAGTTGCTGAATCTAATGTCATTTTTCACTGCTGAAAACAGGTCCAATGTTTGGTGACGATCATGAACTGATATCGCTAAGAGCACCACATCATCTCAAGAAGAGAGACAGGTTTCTGAGGTTCCTAAACTGGACACCTTTCTTCCCAAAACGATCTTAGGTTTGAGTCCAAGTCCCAGTGAGACCATTGGAGGGCTAGACTTTGCATTGAAATTGATTATATCCAGTAGATCACTATGTAAAATCGAAGCACAACAACAGAAAGAAACAGAATGATGAAAAAATTAAATATGGCCAGTTGAACTTAAATCTACAAAAATTTTACCTGATAACTTTGTTAGACTTGATAATTGGATTTGTGAGACTTATTTTTCTCTTCATCCTGAATTTCATCATAATACTTAATATTGTCTGATGAGTTCTGTATATCAGTTTCAATTGGTCTTCCTCCATTGTCAGATCCCTACATATGCTATCTTCCTCATGGTTAGAGACTTTGACCAGCGTTGTTCCTCGGTGATCATAGACCTTCACCGGTGGTTTTCCTCCATGATTAGAGAACTTCACCAGAGGCCTTCCTTTGTGGACAGAAACCTTCACCATTGGTGAATCATCGATGCTTCATAAAAGGGAAGTTTGTGGATCTGATTCTTTTCTATTGTTGTGGCCTTGTAAAAGTCTTCTTCAATGTTTTCCAGAAGTATTTCATTTGTTTATCTAGTCAGTCTATCATGACTCATGACAGTTTTTCTTGCAACCATTAAATAATCCTTTCCTCTGTTTACATGGTACTGTTTTCTGTTCAGTTCATGAAAGGATTGACTTCTTCATTCATTTCATAATGTTCTGCAAGAGGACTTTTCTGGCCATAATTCAAGTCCATCACTCTGAAACAGAGGTGTAGATTGATTACAATATTTCACATTTGGTTGACTCCTGAGCTGTTGACAGTAAACTTGGGTGTACTTAAAAGTCTATTCAACTGCAAAGATCTTCTGTTTTGCCAGATTGAAAATGTGTACAGCAGTTATCCATAAAAAAAATTGTCTCTAAATGAGGTAGGTGTGTGTCTGGGTTGAAATTATTTGCTGGAATTAAACAGATAAATATTACGAGAATTTCAGTTTCAAAGAAAGTAATTTTAACATTGTTATGATATTCGTTTGGAGTTTTCGAAACACATCAGGGTTGATTCAGGACTGACAGGCAAGAAGTGCCATGCAAATTTGTTCAAAACCACAGTTGTGTAACAAAATAAATGATGAAGCTGTTATCGTCCTTTATTTCATCCGAGAAAACAGGAAGTGAGAGCAGCGGTTTTATGTCTCTCTCATTGGCTGATTGTCTTGTTGGAAAAACACTGATTCAAATTGTCACTCCTATTAAAAAATTACTGCAAATCATCATGACGGCACAGACGTCTATGAGCAGATGGTGGATGGAGATGTAGGACCTCATACCATCAGATAATTTGGGCTGAGCAGTTGGACTGATCTGATCCAGACCAATTTTTCTCTCCCTTTCATGGGGACAAATTGTCAGAGGGTGAATCTGGATAAAATCAGCTTTATTAATCAATAGATTTTGACTGCCAATGTCCAAGTCCTACGTAAAAGGCCCCTAGTTAAATGATAGACTTTATAACTCATCTGGCTTGGAAACACCTGGGCATCCCCGGGATGAGCTGGAGAGCGTTGTTGGAGAGAGAAAATTAATAAAAATAGAAATACCCTTCTACACCGAGAGCCACCGCAACCCAACCCTTAATAGCTAGAAAATGGAATCAGGCACACATCCTTTAGGTGTGAGCAGGCTCAAAGGTTGGCTGGTGGGGAAGGAGAAGTGGCATGATTTCTATCCTCATGGCTCACGATGAATGACAATGTTCTTACTGTGCTTAAGCAGATATTACGTAAGAGGGCCTTGAGTCGTAACAGACTCTTATATCTAAATATAATGAGCTCCTCATGCGTGGCACTCGTCTCTTTAAGGCCTCCTGCCTTCCTCGTCCTTGAACACAGGGGTGATACGGACAACAAAATATAATTAGTTTTGATGGCTGAAGTTATGATATCATGTCCAGTAAGTCAGCAAATTGAGCATTTTGGTAGCGCCATTAACTTTCTAACAGTGTAATAATAGAAAACTATGGGGAGTGGGTATGCATATTCACCTTCACTGTCCACATTTACTCCACACTAAAGCTCAACCAACCAGAGTTTGAAGTCCTCCCTTTGATGGTTCAGGAAAGACTATGTTACGGTATCTTCCATACAATGGTCTCATTCTCTCCTTGGTCCTCTCCTCCCCTCCGTCATCTCTATGCTTTTAAATCAGTTATGATTATTAATCATTATTTCATATATGTTTCTGGAAGCACAGAGGAAAACATATCTATACCTAATTCTAGTTCCAGCCTCTCATCCATCACCAGATCAAAGGGTCTGATCCAGTGTTAATGATGCATTCAAGATAACTGTTTTTATGATCTGACCCCATATTGTTAAAATGACAAGCCATCCCAACCTAAATCACAACAGACCTTATGTGTAAAATGCAAGAATAATGGATGTTCTGAAACATCATTTGCATAATCTTTGTACTCAATATTAAATCTCTCGTTGTATTTTGAAGTGTATTTTTTTGAATGCTGCACTTTGATTCCTGTTTTATCTCGAAGTGTTATCCAATAGTTTTTTGGATAGCTTCACACTTCCTGTTTAGTTTCTTTGTGTTTTCCCTTTTATTCCATTTAGTTTTTGTGTTATTCTTATCCCTCCTTTTTGTGTGTTGCCTTTATGTGTCTCACTCATGCTCCTTCTTCCTCTCTGTGTCTGCTCGTTTTCTCGTCAACCCAGTGTATTTAAGTCTGTGTTTCTCTGTTCTCTATGCCAGTCATTCATATTTCACATAAATTATATCATTTAAATTAAATGTATTATTATTATTATTATTGCCTGTTTTAATTGCACTTGCTCTGTCTCATCGTGTGCCTGCCACAGGGTCCTAAACTCTGCTTCTGTGAAGTTCTAAGAATCTCATTATCTTGAACAAGTGAATAGCCATTTGAGGTAACACAAGGTCATACAGTACATTTAAATTACTACTTCATTGTATGCTAATTGCATTACTTTATAGATTATTCAGAGGTGTGGGTGTCTTAATTATTCTAATAACCTTAATTAGGATATAAAGATGTTAAAAAATGCTGCTTTATAAATTAGGTGGAGCAAACACCCACTCACTGAGAGATGCTCACATTTTTATGAGAAATTAAATGGATATCTATTGACAGATCAATCAGAAAGACTATCCTCTTATACACTCCGGCCACAGTTACTCCTCATACCACTCTGTTATCCTTCTATTTCACACATGTTCAGTCTCAATTATCAACTCCATGGTCTGGAACATTAGTTGAAATCGGATTAACTAATTCTGGTAGCTTCATCCGTCATGCCACTGTGTTACACTTGTATGCTCAGCCCATCACCATAAGCTGCTATCTTTAAATATGACCCTTTCCAATCCATCTAGTTCTTTCATGCTGCTGGTTCATGAGCCATCCGCCTCCCCATCTCTGCGTAGTCCTTGTAGATCAATCTGCCACAGCAAAGTCATCGGCCACCCCCACCAGTATCCAGACTCCAGGGGGGGATATTCAATTTTGCTGCTATGGTCAGAGACCTCTCAATTTCCCTGAAACGTCTATGCACCAAGGACTTTCTAATAGTGTAATTATCACACATCGGTTGTAATAAATCATTCATCTTTTCTCTATTCAGTCTTCTTTGATTGAAGTGCATTTATAAATGCAAACAGGCACTGGTCGGTGAAACAATGGAAATTTTAAATACTTTATGAGACAAATTTTGTGCATACCAATTTGCAGACCTATGTTTCCCTCTCATCAATAAAACAAAGAATGCAGGCAGATCTGGCCTCTCATATTAAATCAAATCCTATATTTACCTGAGCAATAAATCACCATCAAAAAAATAGATCATTTGTCAGTTTAAGAATGTTTTTGGGAACATGCAAGCCGATTCAGTATTGTTCATGGTGGGTGAGTCTCACCACGTGCAATACCCAAGCCTCGGACAATCTCAGCCATCAAGCATTCACCTCCATCAGGTTAGCTCTGACTCCACATGGACAAGCTTAATCCCTGCCTCAACACTTCTTCCTGAATCTAAGCACTGCAGGAAGCCATAGACGGGCTCTGTAGTCGGCAGGAAGGAGAAAAGATAATGGTAATAGGTGTGGTGCAAAGGTGAGAGTCTGGAAACAGAAGAATGTAAATAGATTATATCATTTCAGCAGACAAGCTATCTGCAACTCAGGACTTCAGGCGTGTTTTTTCTCGTGATAATAAACAACTGCTTTAAACATACGTCACTGTAAATCTAGTGTCAACATCTACTCCATAGCTTTATTTGCTGCATATGTGCATACTAGTGTGTTGACTAGTCAACAGATTATAACACACTGCAAATATGCACTGAGCCAAGGGTATTTTAAACACCCAGACAAAACATTATAACCACCGACAACGTAAAGCCTAAGTTATTTTCTGTTGTCATACCAAAATAGCTACAGCCGTTAGTAAGTTAAAAGTGGCAAAGAAAGAGGTAATAATGTACTGAGCATTGAGGTCATTAAACACATCGGACGGCTCGTTATTTTACTTTTTCAATTTCACTTTTTTGTCTTGTTTGTCAACATTTGTCTTTCTTCCTTAAATTTTGGATTTACAACCCCATATAATACCCAGGGGCACTGCTTCAATTTGTCCATCTTATCCACATCCCTAAATTGTCTGAAAACATGGACAGATATGTACAAAATTAAATCAGTATGGACGAAACCTTAAAGAATCACGTTTTCTTTTACAAACATATGACCATTCACCTGAATGACTATTCCTCGAGATGTTTTTTGACACGTAGTGCTAACCTAAATGTTGCTCTAGACCATGTACAAGCCTTCAGAAAAATGTTACTGCTAAGTGCAGAGGATTCTCTTGGCAGGTGATGCTCCGTGAAACATTTCCGAAGTGGTTCAAGAATGGTTTGAGGAACTCAACAACCAGTTCAAGGCATTAACTTTCGGTCCAAATTCCCGAGATCTAAAACAAATCCAGAATCCGGGGGATGTGCTGAACATTCCAATCCATGTAAGTCCATTCATAAAGGATCTTGTGCTAAAGTTGGAAGACACCACAGCTGAAGGCCATGTCTCCATGGACCAGAACTGTTTGGTTATAATGTTATGGTTAGTAGGAATATGCTTCTTTGTTAAACGCTAATTAGGACTTTCAATAGTAGATCATTGACTTAAGTAATCACAATAACATCTTACGGTCTTCTGAACTGGTTCTTTCATATGAATTCCCTTTGTTGCCATCATTGTGTCATTATGTTTTACTACAATATTAAACTAACCACTATTCTAAATAATTCATTTGAAATCTGTCTCTTAAATGGTACACATATCTTTTGTAACGTACTTTTCTCTGTATGGATGTCTGCTCTTTAATTCTTTTAAATCATTTTTAAGGTAATTATCCTGTTATTTTTCATTGATTTTATCCCTTAAATCTCTTTCGTCGTTGATTTTATTCGGCTCCCTTGTTCATTTTATTTAGCTTTATTCCGTATTGTTTGTCTTTGCTTTTGTGTACTAGCTGCCTTAAATAAATTGTCCGCATTGCAATCTTTAAAGTTGTTTCAACTTTGAAAAGAATAAGCCACTGTGTCTCACATGGCAATGAGTTTTATTTTGAGTTAGCCTTGAATGAAGTAAAAGAGAATGCTGTAAAACATCAACAACCCCCTATGTGAAGAAGAGCACTCAAATGTAGAAAAAACCCTCTTAAATACCAACTTTTATTGCGAGCACAGACTGATTTATACACTGTGGACATCTTGAGGTGGCGCCCTAACGTCAGTAATAGCTGTAGGTTGCCATTGTGCCTATATAAGGAGAACCTCTGCTGTCGTAGAAGCCTCTGCTGGGCTGGCAGGTTAATCGTATGTTATGCTGAAGCTTAAAGTACTTCTCTTTCTGATAAATGGAATTTCCCCCCATATTTGAACAAGTTTAAACAATAATTCATGGTTTTGCGCTTTCCAACGCCAGTACGGTTCTAATTAGGTCTAATTCAGCACTTCCAAAAGTAGGTTCTGGTTTATGTTTTTTCTATCTATATTGAACCCCTCTTTTTAAGGTTCGTCTGTGGGGGACTGAGTATAGGTACACAATGAACCATTGTTTATTCAGCTTCAACACATTGTAATGTATCTGTACATGTATGTGTGTGTGTATACTTTAGGGTTGGAAGGCCTTCAGTGCTGACACACATATCCGGAAGCACGTGGACATACACACACAGTATAAATATGGATTCAGTCTTTCATTGCTTATTCAGTCTAATTTGAGACTTGACATGGTTCTATCGATATGCTATATACAGGAAGACATTCCACCCATTCTGCATAATGATATATTCAAATTGATCATTGTCGGGAAATTCTTCTGTGCACTGGAGGACCAAATGTAAACCAGCTTTTGGTAATATATAGTTTCCAGATTTTGGCTGTCTAAGTGTTATTTGAATCTGAGCCAATACGGAATGAGATCCAACTGGTGCAAGGAGACCATAATAGGCCCATGAATCTTTTCATGGGCCTATTATTTCACAGGCCATTCATTAAAACTCTGGCATGACATTTAGACGACTGCTGTTCCAAGTTATTTTTGATTATTTTATAAATGTTATAACTAAATCTGATCGACACATGGTTGAGATGAGAGAGTAATCATCAAATGTCCGGGAACATACTACACAGTGAACTTTTGACTGTCACAGCACATTTGACACTTTCTGTTCTCACCTGTTACCCATCAATATCTGTGTGTTTAAGTCCTTTTCTCCCTCCTTGTCAATTAGTCTGTGTTCACAGGGAATCGCCTGCGTCACGCACTCATGCTCCCTGGTGTTTTTGTGCTTAGTTCCCTGTCTAAGTTTATTTTTGTATATAAAGGGTTTTTGCTTAATTTTTGTTTTCCGTAAATGTTTTGTGTGTTTTTTACTTTTGGGTCCAGTGATTTGAAATAAACCCAACAGAATTCGACTCATCCAGACCTTCCTTTTCCTGCGCGATACCAGACTGTCAGACTCGCAGCTGTCAAAGTGGAGGACATGTTTAGTATTGTCTGTCGCTCTCATCTTCGATTGCTGGTGATAAGTTGAATAAACCATATCCACACAATGTTGGCATCCAAGAGTACTACGCACGCTGTAAACTGAAGTGGCCTTTTTTTTTTAAACACTTTCAAATTAATTTCACATGCATATGAAGAACCAGATCTCTATGTGCTCCATGTAAACCTATCATCATGATCAAAAACTGTGGTAGGGCTCATAACCGGTATACTTATGCAAATGCAGACCACGGTTGAACATGTGCAAATTGTATATCTGACACACACACAAACACCCTCATGATTAGTTTTATTAGTTGTACTGCATCTGTGTTGCCCACATCATTTAATTTCATCTGCGCATGTGACGGTGCACTGTGGAACCTTGAAATAAATATCAAGCCATGTGGGAACTGGGGGAATTTGGTAAAGAGCCACTTGGGGTCACGGGGAGGGAAGTCACTGGGGGAGTCACTGGGAGAGATGACAGCGTAACACTGGGTTTACAGAGCTGAGAAGTCATTGGAGTTCTAGAAAAAATGATGTGCAGTGGTGAGGGTAAGCTTAGCTGGTGGCTAGCAGGCCAGTGGCTAAAGTAGACTCTGTGGTCCAGTGGCTGAGTGAAGGTGGGAATCAGGGTCAGAAGTGGGAGACGATAGGATTTGAGCCCATCTTGCTGAAAATTACCAAGCCTAGCAGCTATTGCATTGAGGTCTTCATCACTAATCCTTTCTGTTTCTGTGATAGAGTTCACGGAATGGTTATACTTACTAAGCACATTGCCTGTAGGGATTCTGTAAGAGATGGTGTGTTTGCTGGGTCAGTATGTGGTCAGTCCGTTCTGTTGCTGTCTGCTGTAGTTCATATTACTTAGCCCAAAAGCAAACAACACATTAAAGAAGTTAGTGTGGACAAACATATGACTTAATCAAAAACTCGATATCTACAAAAATAGATATGGAGGTATGATTGGACTACATAGGCAAAATTATCTTATTAAAAAAAAAGGACAAAACAGATAGAAACTTCAAACCAATGAAAAATAGAATATAGTGAACCACAAGGGAAACCAAAACTCACATATGACAAAATGCAAGGTAGAGCAGGACGCAGGAGTGACTCCGGATATTACACAGGCAAGGCATACAGGGGATGACCGGGAGATTACAAGGATGGAGAGCAGAACACTTACTTAAAAATACTCTTGTGTAACGGGATAAATGGGAAACAGGTTAGGGCCAGGTGACACTATTCAACAATCAATGAGGACAAACTAGATAACAGGATTCATGCACACACATCCACACACATGCCGAAGAGGAGGAAGTGAAACACAGATACAGAGAAACAGGTGGAAAAAACAAAAAAGAGAAGAAAGGGGAAATAAACATAGAATAAATAATCTTTCAAAATAAAACAGAAAACAAACAATAACAATAATCCTACAAATGAAAGAGCAGAACCATAAGAGAATGTCCTACAAAATAAAACAGAGCGATGACCCCTTCCACTCAAGTGAAACGGTGAGACAGCAACCCAAGACCCCTATTGTTCCCCCACATATAGAGGCATACTGTATATGCACACCTAAAGGATGTGTAAGTCCTCCAGGTATTTCCTCGATCTAAGCTGTGAGGTGACGAGCTGTCAGACAGTGGTGATTTAACTGATGATTACAAGCACAGGTACAGAGAGAAGGTTTCTCCTGCCCTGCAGTCATGTGTGGTCCAACACACACACACACCAAACACCATCACAATGAGGCTATTGTCCCTATAGGCAAGCCTGAGATGGTAGGGATGGATGAGGAGAAGTGGAGGGAAATGTGTGAGAAAGAATAAGAAATAGGGTTGATGGGGTTCTGCAGGCGAGGACAGCTCATTTAACAGCTGCTAAAAAACACACTGTATAGGTTGCTCTGACTGAGTGAAAATTTGGCTTGCAGACAGAACCAATATATAATACACTTCTGTAAATAAGGATTATTCTGTTCAACAAGGCTGATTGAGGAATGAACTCTGTTTGGTTAACAAATTCCAACAGATTCCTGGAAAATTCAAATAATTGCTGCAGATGTATAGACCGACTTTTGATGCAAACAGCTTTTAGGTTTTCTTCCATTAATTCCTTTCAAACACCCCTTTGCATTAAAATTCTGAGGGGGAAACTGCGGGAGATGTTCTGCTTTGGTTCTATCACTTTGGTGCTTAGCTGCATCATCAGGGAAACTAAAATCATGCGAAAGAACAGCCGCTCTCAACGGAATCTTTTTAGCAGAGAAGAGACGCATGGCTATGGAAGGCTGACTTATTTTGGCGTCAGCACAGAACTGCAGACAGTTCATACATCTATACCTAAACTTGCATACCATGGAGTGAAGGGATGGGAGCGGTTTGTAATTAAGACAGTTAAAATGTTGAGATATTCCGTCCATCCATCATTCAGTGAGGGAATAATAATTCATACTGGCTGAGTCTCGATGCATCCCTCAAGGGTCTCCAAGCTGAAATGGAGAAAAACAAAGCAAGGAACTATTTGAAGAAATTATGTTTTATTGTACATGTTAGAGACGGTAGCAGAAAATCTCCCCGAAAGTAAACTCACAAAGTATTCCTCATTCATACTGATAGCAAAAGCTCAGGCCCATACCTTTAATTTTGAGTCTTTCTACTCACAAACAATTAGGGGAACCCAGAATTCCTTTTCCTGAGCAGTGTAGATAACCCAGCAGGTACCTTCATAATTTTACAAAATGTTGATTCTACTAAAAGGTCATTAGTCCACTTGAATCTGACACATAGCACAGATTGAGCACAAATTCAAATTTTTACTTCAATGTGACATGAAGCCGTCTGTGATTTGATATTAATAAAATGGGATACATATCATCAAGGGTTTTTTTTTAGTTCAGAGTCTCTGCAGTGTCCCTCATTCTGTGTCCATCTATCCCTAGAACCATTCCTGCAGACCAATGCACCTAAGGGAGAGAGGGCAACAAGTTCCACACAAGGCTCCTGTGATCATTGACTCTCTCTCAGCAATTATCCCTTATCTCTCTCCTGCCACAGATGTGACCCAAACCCAATGCTACACCATGGTAGTAGAAAGAGCCGGGCAAGCTCTGTCTGTGTTCCCAGTCTGCATACTCAACTAGAAAACTGAAAGCTGCCTTCTGGAAGTTTATTTTGGATGGTCACTGTATTGGGACCTTCAGAGAGGAGACATCAAATATGGACAGAAATCTCATATCTAGGAAGAAATCTGAAGTTCATGGGCACATTTTTGTCGTTTTGTCAACAAAATAATTAGTTCCTTGTAATCCTTTTTTTGTGTAAATAATAACTATGTTTCCATTATGTGGATTAAATGATCAAAACACAATATTGCTCTTTAAGAAAGGTTTAAAAAATTAATTAATTAAGAAAAATAAAACAGATTAAATTAATGACATAATAAAAAGAGATGCATTTTCTATACACATATGTATACGTATGTATATGTATATGTATACACACACAAGTTAATAATTTGTACAACAACACTATTGATTTCCAAATTTGAGAAAAATATTTGTAGTCCATGAACCATGTCGAATTGCTCTTCCACTTTTTCCTTAAAACTTTTAATCAAATTATTTTTTAAGTTATATTGCAACTCCCAAACACACTTTTTAAAACTATTTTAGTCCCCACCCCCTTCCCCTCCACAGTCATACAGAAATAAAACTATTCTTAAACCTACAATTTCCCACCCCTAACACAAAAGCATTCTCATGTACACACTAAACATACCAACCCCACAAACTAGAACAGAGGGAAAGGGTTCCTCTAGACTCCTTACCCTGTAATTTTATGATTGTAGTGGTTCATTGTTAATTAGTCGATGTGTTTTTGAGTTAAAAATAAAAAAATGCTCACTTAAATGGTTTATGGTGAACAGACTGCTCTTACTCAGCACGGAGTCAAATGGAGTCACTCTTCACAGCATCAGAGGCCAGACACGTTGAAGGCTAAACTGAATGGTCACACCTGAGAGTGAAAGCCGCACACACACAGACACACATTAACACACAAACACAGACGGAGACATAAATACACAGACACACACCTGTAGTCTCAAACACTCGGCTGCACAAAAAGCCATAAAAGAGATAATACAGACAAAATACAGACGCCGCCATAAACATAGACAGATCGTCCCACACATAGACAGCAAGAGCTGACTGAAGACAGATCAAGCCCTCAAGGTGTTATTGTTTCTGCTATATGGTCGTGACAAATGTAAATTTTACCTGAGAAATGAAGACACACCATCACACCAGTAGGAGTCGATTTAATGTCTGGCCGAGGTGCTTCATTATGATGGTCAGCAGTGGGCAGCGACCTCAGGCTGTGAGTGCGTCACCTGCAGGAACAGCATGTAAACGTTCAGAAGGTTGATGTTAGCTGGAGTTAACGTCTCCGCCACCAGCTATGGACTAGTTCAAACACGCACCGCTCACAGGCAGATCTCAAGTTTAAGTTAACTTATGGGATGGATTTTGGATGAAAGGTTTATGTGCAAAAAAAAGTATCCACTATCCAGCACATAGACCTGGACTATATTAACACTTGATCATTAATCCAGTTGACAGTGTCTGTTTCACACAGAGAGGTACATTTTGCAGAAAAGTGTCCTTTAAGAATTAGAAGTGGTCCTTCACAAGGGTGATAATTGTGGGCCCTTGTTTCATTGTAAAGGTAATAGTTGTTGAGAACAAAGGGTAGGTTATTGTATATTTAAATGGTTAAGTTAGAGAAAAATGATCAGGGATCATGAAATCCTTATTCAAGAAGGGATTCTTCTAGATTCTAGAAGATTTTTATTTTTTTTATAAAAGAAAAGAGAACTGGTAAATTTCTGAGCTTCAAGTTGGAAAGAAAAAATTAGATTTCTGTCCCTGCTTAAATTTCTTTTACCATGGAACTTGCAAAAGAACACTAAGTGCCAGGAGAACAACATATGCATATATATTTATTGAAATGCAGTGAAAACTTAGTGCTAGGAGAACAACATATACTAATATATTGATTGAAATACAGTGAAAGAGAATTCTGTCTTTACCTTTCAAAAAATGATTTTGTTCAAAATTCTATAAAATAGATGTATTGTTTGGTTTTTTAGATTTGGAATAATAACAGTAAATGTTTTGACTCTGAATTTGAGGGAATTATTTTGCCTTCTAAAGGTACAGAAGGACATGTCCCCCCAGCTGGACCTCCTTAGGTACCATTTCTGTACCTCTCCATTGGCTGCTATTATGAGCTTACGGGTCAATTTAGGGCCGTAAACTGTTAAAATAAAATCAGATCAAAGAAAAAAATAATTATTATTGTGCATTAATACTGGTTGTGTGAACGCAGCCATATTGTACAGTTCTGAGTGCATCTGAGTTTTCATTCAGATCCACCAGTATCTCATTGTCATGGTACTTTTGTGCCACTCAATAGGTCAACTTCTCCTCCATCCTGATCTTCATGAGAAAGATATTTCATTTAGATACCATCAACCTACTGTTAAACTGAACCCTGAGTTCAAGTTCCACTCCATGTCAGAGTAATACTCCACCCAGGCTCCTGATATTTCCATTGTTTACTCCCCTCTGTAATAATCCTGTACTCACCCACCTTCTCCTCGCACTTTAGATGCACTTTCGCCATGCATCTGCAGTATACATTTTTTCAGATATGCTGCTTATAAGCAGAATCTCAGAGATCTTTTTTTGTGTGTTTTTTATTCAGTTTAGCATGAGCGTGAAGCCTTACATACACTTTCTCTGAATGTGCATGCATACCAAGCAAGCGTATTTGTGTGTGGCCGAATGGAAGGCTGATGAAATCGCATTAATCCCCGGGGGGCTGATAAAGCCCTGTTGGTGGCAGTCCGGGAGGCCCCACTGCCCGGCCCAGCCTAGACCCTGCAGGGACCAGGAGCTGTAAGCTGCTTTCTCTGTGTCAGTCACCACATGCCACACCAAGACACAGCCAGCACTGGTGCTAGAATGCAGGAAAGGACAATCACACACTGGACAGAACACACTAACACAGTAATGTGATAGAATAACAGATGAAGGGACAGCTCAGGAGATGCATTCCTTAAAAATTTACAATAAAACACAATGTGTCATTCTTAAACAGTGATACCAACTAAACAACTGTATAGTTCTTACTTAGATTTTTAATCCCTTATGACCACCTTAAGAAAATCCTCCTACTCTTGGCTGTAAAACCCATCTGGGGAGGGTTTCTCCATGAAGCAAGGCTGACACCAGCAGGCAGACATTAAGAACTGCATGCAAAACTCTCTTAAGGTGGACCGGTGTTGATCGTCCCCTCAATTTCCAGGGGGCTGAAAACTGTGGAGAGAGACTCCTGAGTTTTCAGCAGTAGTAATATCTCAGTGATAAGACATCAATTAACACAAAATTAGTGAATATGAATTTTATTTATGGAATAGTTCATCTTCAGCAGGGTTGTTTGGACAGAGAAATGTTTTTTTCATTCCTTCACCAAAATGGGGGAAAATGTCCTCAGAGGTGGTCTAGAAAGGGACTCAGTGTCAGTGACCTCAAAGTCCCTCACACACACACACCCACGCACGCACGCAAACACACCCTAAACTTAACCTTAACCTCAGTAATTGGTTAATCAGATGCCGCGTGCAGGTCAAGTTGAAGACTCTAATAGAAGCCTTTTATTGTATTTGTTAATGTATTTATAACTTTTTTTTTTTAAAGGGGGTATTTTCAACAGGAGTAGAAAAAGAGGGTAAAGAAAAATAAATGGAAAAGGAAAGCATAGGGAAGAGAAAGCATGACGACGTAAACATTCAGAAAGGAAAATATGTGGAGGTAGATTCCTCCAAAGGTCCATTCCAACCACTTTACAGCCTCTCTCTGCAGAGAAAAGCCATATATGGCAACGTTGACATGGTGAACATCAGATTAAAAGAAAAAAACCCAGAAAATTTATGTCTAGTTATTTCAATGTACTCTCAGGGTCATATACACCAAGTATGCTCACACTAAACAGTTTACCGCACATCATACAATCAAGCCCATGTGGTAGGGCGCTGACTAGATAAAGCAGAGAAGACTGGAGACACAATAGTTCTAATGAGAGACCCGTAAGATAGCAGAACCAGGGAGACACACCACAGGACCTCTGCTTTGACAGGGGAGGAGATCTGGAGCTTAAACACAGAGATAAAACAAAGTCATTGCATGAAGATATACACACACACACACACACATACACACACAAACACACAAACACACACACACATACACATACACATACATACAAACACAAACAGACACACACACACACACACACACACACACAAACACACACACATACACATACACATACACATACATACAAACAGACACACACACATACACACACACACACATACAGGCACACACACACACACATACACAGCGGCAGTTAAATAACCAGAATTCATGTTTGTTTTGTTCATAATGTCATTGTGTACTGTACAAAACTAAACATGTCTAGATCTATTTTATAAATATAAATTATAATAATAATAATAATACATTTAATTTATAATGCACTTTACATTTGGATCAAATCTCAAAGTGCTACAAAGTAAAAGCAGATAAAAGCATAAATAAAAAATAAAATAATAACTATATAAAAG
>VRLP01003900.1:0-56648 GCA_009660295.1 Lophius piscatorius | reverse complement strand
AGATAGATAGATAGATTACACAGGATGTTGAGTTTAGTTCTAGGTCGCAGATTAATATTCAGGACCATTCAATAACAATTGGTTTGGGTTTGATGGCTGATCCTCAGATCCCCTTGAACAACACAACTCCTGAAATTGAAACACAAATTCCCCACGTTATTTTTGTCTGTGAACTGTTAAGTTTGGCTCCAGGTGTTGATTTCTATGAAATGGTGCGGTTTGTTTGCATCTTATGGTGCCATCAGGCTTATCTTGAAATGTGCAGATGGATTTCAATTTTCTTTTTTGTGATTTAGCAGCAGAAATATAGATTGTGGGGGTTTTTTTCTCGTCAAATCTACCTCTCATGGTACAAAAAGTTTGCAAATCAAGATATGACATGATATGATATGATATGATAAGATCTGATGAGATGAGATAGGATATGACTAGCCAAGACAAGACAGGATAAGATAAGATAACATAACATAACATAAGAAAAAATAAGATAAGATAAGATAAGATAAGATAAGAAAAGATATGAAAAGACAAGTCAAGACAAGATTGATTAAGTTCGAAAATTGAAATTAGAATATAAATACTAATTAGATCAATTATAGGAAGATGAGGTCCAATCTCCATGTGCACATATGACCTGCAATTTTAACGGCATCACAGTATTAATGATGATTATAACAAATTCTTGGTTATAATAAATATTTGTTTAGAACCTTTCATACAAAGAATGCAGCTCAAAGAGCATTACATGAATAAGATAAAATAAAAGTCGGAACATAACAACATTAAATAACAAATAAATAGAGCAACGATTATGAAAATATATTTAAAAATATAGAGAAAACCATGAAGGAGGAAACACAAGGTAAGGGAGACGCTGTTTTTAAAAAACAAACAAAACAGAAGTCGCCTGTTTGACGGATTAGGGCAGGGGCTTTCACAGTTTGGGGCTTCATTAAAAGTCTTGAAATTAAAATGTACCAGTATTATCTAGCTAATCTACTAGCGCTAATAAAAGCATGAATCCGCATCCTGTGTAATTAAACATTTCTCAGTGCTGTATGCCCTACCCTTTTAAAAAGTTTAATTAAAAAAAATAGTTAACTAGTTTTGTGTAATCTTGATAACAGACAAATCAATTGATTGTATGGCTGTTTTACCTTATATATTCCTGATTGCCCGTTTGTATTGCTCCTTTGTTTTCTTTTCGGCAACAAAATGTTTCACGTTTCCTCAAACAAGGTGTCATGAAATGTCTGCCTGTAAGTTTAGACACCCCTCCATCATACATTTTTACTTTTCCCCATACAGAGAGACACAGATGGTAGACTGGTTGCTGTCAGTAGAACAGAGAAGGTTCTCACTTGTACAGTTGGTTTTTTCACAATTTTCACAAAGATTAATATTTTTTCCATCTCTAGATACTATGCTGAAGTTTTTCTTTTGTTTTTAAATGCCTTCTGTTGAAATGCTAATAAAAGTTGACGGAGCTATATTCAGATGGTCGATTACAAATAAGTGATTATTGTATTATTGCATAAGCACCTACATGCATCCTTGGGTAAATGGAAGGTTTGCTCGTTGGTATTTGCAATTCAAAAAAGTTAAGACTGAAAAAGGACCGTTACCATAAAACGTTAAATACCACCAATCTTACACAAACATAGTTACCACCGAGGCAAATGAGGGGGAAAAAAATGGATTTTGTGTTTACATCCATCCTCGCTTTGACCATAATGAGCTGCCCGGTGTTTTAAGCAGCCTTGCGCAGTTTGATTATGCTTATATTTTATGCAGATGGAATTTATCAGCGAGCTCCTGCCGCATGTTAAAAGGCATTTATGCAGTCCTGTGAGTCGCTTGAAACTTTTAGCGCCCATTTATGCTGTCTTGTAGGCCAGAAGGATGTGTTTCTGAGGCAAATTATTCCACGTTATTTGCTGAATTAATGCTTTTAGAGCTCGGAGGACCACAGACCCATTTGCAAGCAATAAAAGCTTTCTTTAAAAAAAAAGAAAAAAAAGTTGCTGCAGCAGTCACAGTTTAGAGTAGAGCTCAAGGTGAGATTGTGCACAACTAACATTTAACGTATAATACATATGAATGATTATTTTGAATTGAACAGTGAAGTGAGTGGGCACATGAAAACTCAAACATCTTTATCCCACTTGTGGGCTGTTTAAGACATTGATAAGGTCTGTGTGACCGATTTGTTCTTCAAGTATGTGTCTTAGATTCTCCTCCAACCTCAGCAGGTATCTAAATCTCTCATCCAATATTTTACTGTATCCTTTAGCCACAATTTGCACTTGTTTTTCTCTAGTTACAGCTTTGCAAATACAGTAATTGAGGTTGAAATAAGATTTTCATATAAATGGACAATGGTTTACTGATTGTCTCCTGTCATATTTACAAAGGTTTCTAGGATATCTGTGTGTTTTTCAAGTGTGTGTGTTTTTATGTACTTGGAGAATTTGAAATGTGTCAGCCACTGATAATGCTTTATTCAACCAGACATTAAATGTACATATGTAGCATCTGACTAGCATGTATTACCAGTTGTATACAGAATCCTGGTCTGATCTTTCATCTCTCATCTTTGCTTTACATTCTTGTCATTAGATCAAGGTCACATTTTTCCTCGTCAACCTAATGGCGATTTATCACGGCCCTCTGCCTCAGCACCTGCTATACTTTACACAGTGAGATAGAGCAGAGAGTTGAGGAGGTGGAAGTTGAATGGTGTGTCATACACAGCAGATTTCATTCAGGAGAGACAGAGAATGAAGTAAAGATGTATGTTTTTTACAACGGATGATATGTCATAATTAGTCCATCTGAACGTGACGCGTATCTGCGCTGAGCAGCAGCAAGCTCTACTTTTGTGGTGATGCTATACCTTGCGACACATCAGTCCTGCGAGGAATAGGCAGCGATTATATTAAAAATATAGCAAGAATAGGCTAAAGATTAAGCTGTTACCATGTTGTTGGATAAACGTGGCCGGCTGATAAGATCAGCTGATATCAATTGATGCCTCAGAACACGAAGTGGGTAATTGAGATTGAATATGTATGAAAGGTGATAATAAAAGCGTAGAATGACAAGTGACTGTGGCATGAGTGTGCAAGATGATAGTCTTCCTGACTGAGCTTCTGCAAGAGCTTCATTTAATAGGGACAGAAAAACATTGTGTTTCTCAAAGTAAGGTTTGAGAAACACACGTTGACAAACACAACAGATTATGATGACTATTACATTCAGTCTGAGCAAACAGCTGAAGGTACAGCCAGTGACCAAAGCTCGTTTGTAAAGTGACATTCACTTGTCCAATTATGTTTTATAGACTCTGCCCTCACCAATGCCTCTTTTGAAAGCCTGTTTTGAAACTCCATGACAAGCACTTACAGCCTTTTTATTTCCTACCCTTTCAACTGCGGGAACAATTATGTTACTACCATTTGATCTTACCTCTGAGTCCACATTTCACATCTTCTGCACCTGGGTGACAGGGTGTTGATGAGGAGTTTCAGAGCAATCTCAGACGTCTGCCTGAAAAACATTGTTTCCTCGAAGCCTTCTGACAACCGCTCCATGCAGTGAGTTATGTGTGGGACTTAGCATCCCCTAATACTGTAAAAGTGGAAACGGTGGAGGTCGGCTACCTAAGAATCTTTATCCCCACTTTTAGAGAGAAATGTTTATTATATTATAAGCTATTATATTATTATAATATAATTATCATAATAACTATAATTATGATATAATTATCATAATAACAGTGTTAAATGCCGGCCGTTCATCTTCAAGTATTTAACATTGATCTTCATTTATATGCTTCTGTGGGAATTGAATTTGTTACTATAATGTTGTACGTGTTGACAGCCACAGAAAAATCTTGAAAACGGATGTAAATATTTAATAACTGAAATCCTTTTTAGTTACTTATTTATTGTTTTCAGACATTATGGATGATTCCCACTGTAACAAAGTACGATAGAATACATTTATATGATCTGTTTTACTGCCTGGCCAAAACCAAAACATGATTTTATCAATGTTTAAAAAACAAACAAACAATAATTGATTAAAAAATTAAGATGGAGAAAAAATATTGTTTTCTGATCATTTGAGGATATATTTTTAAACTACATGAGTCTCAGTTATATAAATATATGAGTTTATTAAGAAAGAAGATTCGGATATGCTCAGGTGTTAGTCTCATGCTGAAATCTTGTCATTCAGATACAGCTGCACTGTTATAGTCTTATGTCAGATACATCATGACATTTTCTATTTGAACGCTTGCGCGTCTGGCTACCGCTGCTCTAGGAGAGTTTCTGTAATTATTATTATTATTTATTACGACATTCTACTAAGGAAAACTACCTTGCACCCTTCAGATAGCATGGTGCATCATCTGTCTGACATAATATACAGAGGCTCGTCTGAAACAAGCGGGTCAAAGGGGTTGTTTTAAAAATTCTCTATCCATTACTTATAACTATTGATAAAATTGTTAACTGCAGCTTACTAACACTTAATAATAATCTACCTTATTATCAAGTGGTTCCTTAGAATAACATAAATGCATGTGGCCAATTCACTTCACAAAGGCTTTTAGGTTGTTCCTCATAAACATGATGATTGGACATTTAATAAAGGGGGACATAATGACATAATTCAAGGTAAAATATTTTCCAATTGTAATTTTAATGTCATATTTTTGAGTTCCACTTCTGTCTGACCCCACATTTTTCAAATATTGAGTATTTCTTCAGTGTGCACCTGTCTGTGTACTAAATCCAAATTCCATACGGTGATGATTCTGCATGATACTTTTGAAGCACACAGGAAATGGCAAACAATAACAGTGAGGTGAAAATGTAGCATCTACACTGACAGTCTGAAATGCCTCTGTTAAGTTTTGAAAGGCTGTCATTTAACGCTAAGCAAATATGACATAATTTCTCAGCCTTCATAGCATCCATCAAATTAAGATCAGTAAGCGCACAGCTGAGACAGCGTGCGTTATTTACAGCAGACATATTGGTAATGACTGTTTCTATCCGGAATCTATTTCTGCAGGTGGCATTTTTGAGACCCGGGAGAGTGAGTTAGTCAGTATGGACGAGCTGGCGTTCAAGTTTGCAGTAAATAATATCAACCGAAACAAGACCCTGATGCCCAACACGACTCTTACCTACGACATCCAGAGGATCAACCTGTTTGACGGCTTTGAGGCTTCAAGAAGAGGTGGGGACCCAGGACCAAAATCATTCAGTTGTCCTTTGTGAAAGGAAAAAGTTATTAAATTAAAGAAAAAATGGAAATTTACAGACGCTGTTGGAGACTTTACTGATTTTCTCTTTCAGAAGGTAAAATGAATGATAATGCAAGGCCATGCTCATCATGAGGATTAGCGTAGCCTAGCATCATTTATAGAAAGCATGAAGGGCTTAAAGTATCTCTCAAAGAAAGGAAATAAATGCACATTTTAAAGTCCTCAAACATGCATGTTTTAAATAAATCCCTCACCATTAGAGGCAGTGTATTTTGATACCTTTGAGTGATAATTGCACCGACCGTGAAGCTATGACTTAGCTATTCAGTAGCTACGCTAACAATTATCAGTAAATTCTATATATGCTTATTTAACGAGACGACGAAAATAAATAATTTGGTATATATATGTGAAATAGGTATAGTAGCACACCTTTGAGGTTTTAGTACTTTTGCCCTATATGATTTTAATTCAAATAATCATTTTGAAAGTCTTTTTATTCAAATTTCATAGAATCCACATACATCAATTTGTTAACTAAAAAATAATCAAGCCCAAAATATGGTTATATTTGTCTTGAGTATCTTATGGGTTGTATAATAATTAAATTACAAAGAAATGGTAATACCCATTCAAAAATTTACCTGCTTTACAGTTATTTTGTAACTGTACGTAGTTGCATTCCAACAATGTATATAAAAAGGTTCTTAAATTGTTTCCTTTTTGTGTTTTCTTTACCCCTAGTGTGTGACCAACTGGCTCTTGGGGTGGTCGCCGTGTTCGGCCCTTCACACAGCTCCTCGGTCAGTGCTGTTCAGTCCATCTGCAACGCCCTGGAAGTCCCCCACATACAAACCCGTTGGAAACATCCGTCAGTGGACAACAAAGACACCTTCTTTATCAACCTGTATCCCGAGTACACCGCCATCGCTAGGGCCATCCTGGATGTGGTGACTTTCTTCAAATGGAAGAAGCTAACGGTGGTCTATGAGGACAGCACAGGTATGGGGGCTTATCCGGAGGTGGGGGACAGAGGGTCTTCTGTGTTCCATAAATCCTGCTTAATGGTCTGAACCCCTTCAGAGCAGGCCTGCAGGCCATCCATGTTCCCCACTTAGGATGAAAATAAAAATGTAGAAGGGCAAAATGGTAAACATGGCCCCATAAAACCCTTGCTTTTATTATAGACTTTGGCTTTTATTATAGACTCCTTTCTAAAAACCAGAGCAGATGGTTTTATTAACGTTGATAAGTATTCAGATTATGAAAAGCATAAAACAATATAAGTGAAGTTAATACCCTCCTGCTTCATATATTTTTCTCAGCTTATGGTTAAAAATTTACTACAAACTAACTTCTATAGATGCTATGTGTTGATTGTTTATAGTCCTGTTAAAAAGTATTGAAGCCCCTTTTAATTTCTCCTATTTTCGTGTGTATCAGAGATGAAACTGTGTCAGACCTTCAAACAAAATTTGATATAAAACAGTGGCAACTTGAATAAGCATAGGGTACAAGTTTTGAAATGGAATTTTATTTAATAGTTATCCAATACCTCAATTTCATGCATGAACGTAATGACTAGTTGTGCCACCGTCATCAACAGTAACTGCAACTAAATGCTTCAGATAACGAGATCATTCTCTGACATTGCTGTCACCATCCACCATTGCTAATGGAATTTTGGCCCACTCTTCTTTGCATCACTGGGATAGTTGTGCCACATTGGATCGTTTGTCTGCATGAATTACTCTTCTAAGGTCCTGTCACAGTGTCACATAGAGGTTTGTGGTCAGACGTTGATTTGGTCACTCCAAAACCTTAATTTTATTCATTTTGAGAGTGGGTATTAGTCTTCTACTTGATCTTATTGTCTTGTTGCATAACACAATAGTGCTTGAGCTTCCTCTCAGAGACAGATGACCTGACATTCTCTTTCTCATCCTTCCTTCTCCACATCTTTACAGTGGCTACTCCATGACTGACCATAGGTATATTTAGTGGAATGCTGGGCTTGGTTTTCATTAGCTGTAACTGGAACCCTTTCTTCCAAACAGTTGAATTTTCTATTCCGAAAGTCCATATAATATTTTCAAAAAAGCTGTGCTGACCTTTGTGGAGTTGTGAGAGGCCTGCAGGATGGATATTTTCTTTGTATTTTTGTGACTTCATGAGTGTGCCTTTTCTGATCTTTTGGCTGGATTTAGAAGGCACATTCACTTCTTCAAAGTTCACTGTCGTTCCATGTCCATTTGGAGATGAAATATCCTCGAGCCTATGAAATAGCTTTGTAACCCTCCCCAAGAGGGACAATTTCATGCTTCTGAAAGCGGTCCATTTAAGTCATGATTTGATGGACCAGAACTTGTAGTATTCAGACTTACATGTAACTAGCCCAGCTGCATCCATTCATCAATGCAGTTTGGTCATTTTTTTGGATTTAGTCTCTGAGCTGTTGAGTTTGGCCTCCGTGGAATATTTAGAGATTTCAAAGCTTTTGCAGCAGAATCAAACTGAAACTAGATTGTACGATATTAACTTACAGACCACATTATCACTATCCCGATCAATATATTTTGGATTGGATTACATTTTTTTTTCATACTTATACAATAATAACAAACCCAAGATATAATTTTGATTTTAATGCTCATCAGCGATAACATTACATGACATTTGAAGGGAAGAACCGAGAGAGAGATGAGGCCAAAACCATCCCGGATTTTCTGGACCTTACGTCATATTCATATGTCATGGTTATTATTACTCCCTAAATGTCTGCAAAAGTCACCTTCCTTTTGTTGGTCAGTGAACCCAATCTGTGACAGGGCACATGTGTCTCATATCAAACTCTGCCAGAATTACTGGCCTCTGTTAAACCACAGCACAAACCACAGTAAATCCGACAAAGTCCCAAATAGAGTCTCTGCCCACGTCGCACATGATATGAGAGGCTGCTATTGAAACGTTTATAGATTTTTTAAAATCTTTTTACTATCACATTTTTATTTTTCCTGAAATGTCAGACAGAAAGACACCTGCACATTTACACACTGTTGTGCACGCACGTACAGGTACTGACTGCTGGGAGTGTTTACAGACTGTACAACACAGATGGGTTTGTAAAAAAAAAAATTGACTGAGAATGAAATGTAAGTAGGGCCAAAATTTGGGCAGCAAGATGAATACAGATCACAGACTTCATTGATGAGATACAACAACAGTCCGAGCTCCCCTCCTTAAGTCCCCAAATGTAGCTCCCATGTTCTCTAACCGACCCTGACTCTGACCTTCCTGCTGGGGAAAAACATTTCAGAGGAGATCCATATTTAATTTAATTTTATATTTTTAGGTCTGATGCGAATGCAGGAGTTGATCAAGGCTCCGGCAAAGTTTAACCTGAAAATCAAGATCCGCCAGCTGACCCCGGGTAACCAAGACGCCCGACCCCTGCTTAAGGAACTCAAGAAAGACAAAGAATTTTTTATTCTCTTTGATTGCTCTTATCGAATGGCTTCGGAGCTGCTTAAACAGGTGTGTTTAAGGATTGACACGCACATATTTTAGGATTTAGGTTTATTGACAACACATTCATGTGTCCTTTGGAAGAAACACCTTTGAGATTTTCAACACAATGTCTTTTTACATCGTAGGAAACACATGAATCATTATCTTTTTTACATTGTGAGTTGTTGAGTTTTTTCTTCAGGGTTAGTTACTCTTCTATAATCATGGTTCACAACTTACTTTCGATGGCAAGGATTTGTCTCATAGCATAACATTATGAGCTTTCCAATTTAATATCTAGAACAAGTTTGAACTATTAATTTATAACATATTTCCATGCACTGTGCATGGAGAACCAGCCAATCAATTTACTTTGCTATAAATGATGTCACATGCCGTTGAACAGAATAACTCATATTTAAGATAAAGGACATGACCAAGCAATTTCTCTTGTAGTTTAATTCTTGTTTTGGTTTTACAGCTTTCATCAATGGGAATGATGACTGAGTACTACCATTTCTTCTTCACAACCTTGGTGAGGAAAGTTTGAGTAAAGTTACGTTGTTTTGAGATACAAGTAAAAGCAAATCATTCCCGTCTTGCCCTGTAACCAGTTTTGTAACTTCACTGGGAATGTTGCTGTCCGTCATCCACATATGAGAAACTGGACTGCATAAAAGCTTGGATCTCTCTGCAATCTCTCTCTCTCGCTCTCGCTCTTTGCAGGATTTGTTTGCCCTGGACTTGGAGCCTTACCGCTACAGCGGGGTCAACATGACAGGCTTCAGATTGCTAAATGTTGATGACCCGTGGGTAGCCTCCACCATGGACAGGTGGGCCATGGAAAGACTGCAGGGTCCCAAACAGGAGAGTGGCTTGATGGACGGAATCATGACTGTGAGCACCTTACTGCTATTTTTTATAACACAACAATACGGACATCTGCTCTGCTGCAAGCCAGTGGTATATATTTGTATAGAGCAGGTCCACTTTCATACCACAAACTGCAAACATCTGGGGACCTATAAACATTTTTGGAGCTAAATTTCAGGATGTAACAGTAAAGCTGTAATTCTCATCCTCATTGGAGTCTTTGCTCCATCGTTATGTCTGTACAGTATCTTACATATTTATATCTGCATTTCTTACCATTTAATTATTCAACAAAGTGTAGCCATGGTTTGACGTTGGACCTTTGAGCGTGGTGTGAGAGAAAGGAAAGCCCTCCATCATCATCCTCCCACTTCCACCTCCACAGACAGACGCAGCCTTGATGTACGACGCAGTGTTCATGGTTGCTGTTGCATCACAGCGAGCCACGCAGATGACTGTCAGCTCCCTGCAGTGCCATCGCCACAAACCCTGGCGCTTTGGACCACGCTTCATGAACCTTTTCAAGGAGGTTAGTGTCAGGCTGTTATCACATATAACTCAAACCTCTGCTACAACAACAGTGGGGTCAGTATAGGTTTGGCCCATTTTTGCACCCATGGCTATGTCCCATGGCCTGCGTGCGTGCTCCATCAAAACCACCATGTCCAAAAACAAAACCTGAAATTGAATATGCCAATCCATTTATTGTCCAATAAAACAAATGGATCAATCAATTATATAATCTTAACATGGTCGGACACAGATGCTCCTACAACTGGCATGGCCTGAGAAAGCCCTGTTGCGTTCAGCATGACAGAACCATTTTTTTTAAACTGGTATCATGAGCACAACATCCTTTATCTCTTTTGCAGTCTAATTCAAGTTTTTAATTGGTCAACTACAAAATGGACACAACAGAAAAATGTGTGGTTTTTATGCCCTTATTATGTTGAAAGCATGTGTCTTTGTTCAACAGTCATACATGGATGCCTATAGAGAAAAGATTACGACTTTGATGCATGAGTGTTTTGATCTCTTAAGTTTTAAATCCAGGAGAGAAACGTTGCCAGCCATGGAAAGGCAACATTATCATTCAATCCCCTCACTCATATTTCCATCCTTTCTCCCTTTTTGCTTTTTCTATGCAAGTCAGCATCTCTTTCTCTCCTTTGCTTTTGATTTTGTTTGCCATTGTCCATCCTTTGAAGAATCTGTGCTCCTGTGCCATTCGAGATATGAGATTAGAGTCTTTTTGATCAGCCAGCACTATCTCTCACGTAGCGATCAATTAAAAACCATCTTTGAGTATTCGAGACACTTTTCATTTCAATGGTTTAAATTATATTCTGGACAGCATCAGGGGTTTGTCCTTTATCTACCGTGGTATTAAATAATTAGTTGTGTGGACACACTTTTAGTATTCCATGTGGAACATTTCATTACAAAACATTTCTATTTATTTTTATTTTATTTTTGTGTGTTTCGTTATTTACTTCTTTTGTTTTCAATGAAGATTGATGACGTTCCTGTCACATAGCTCTTCCCCTATGGTTGTCAAGAATTGAGACATACTCAATTATTTATTTTTAATGTTTACATTATTTTACATACAACAACTAGACTTTATCATTTTAATGAACTTCACTTTGTCAATTTCAAGATGTTTTTGTTCACAGGAAATGGCTTGGAGCAAGACTTAAATTTCAGTTAATATTCAACATGAATCATGATAAGGTGGCAGTGGCTTTTTGAACGTGGCATGACTCATTATTTTCATATTTGGTCAGGTTCACTTGTTTCTCAGTGTTGAGGAATAAAGGAAGGGAATAGATCTGGACTCACATGTATAAGAAATCATCTTTAAACAATTGCAGTATCCAGTGAGTAAAAATGTTAACTTTAATAACATGAGAAACAGGAAATAATAATAAATAATAATAATAAATTTAATTTATAATGCACTTTACATTTGGATCAAATCTCAAAGTACTAATGAAGTGCTTATATGAAGTAAATTTATTCAGCTTATTTAATACTGTTTGTGTAGATTTGTATTCATCCGAGTAATGTTAATCCTCCTGGACTACATCTTTAAGTCGTTTCACTTCTCCTACTTCTAACTGACTGTTGGGGAGACAGGTAATTAACCTACTGTGATTTGATTGATACAATGAAAGGTCTTTGGTCATATATGTGCATTTGACCACCCAGCAATACTGTGAGTCATTGGGGGTACCAGTGTCTTGATTAGCTACTGGAACATCATTGGAGTCGCTGACTTAATGTAATTCAATTTGGAAGCAATCAAAGTGTGAATACTTCTAGGGAGAGATGGTAAAACTGCATTGTGTATGGGTGGAGGGTGGTAACCCCACAGGAAGGAGGTTACATACCTGACCCCCCACTAGCCACTTAGAATTGAGGAAGCCTCTAGGATTAGAGGTAAAACATCTTCAATATTAGAGTATTCCAGCTGCTTCTGATTTAACCTTTGAGGACGAGCATTTGAAATATTGCATTTAATCAAAAAGTCTTTAACCACCATGAATATTTAGAGAGGGAATTTAGGTATGTGAAAAAAATTTTGTGTAATGGAGACAGGGGAAAAAAAGGTAGACAGGAAAGTCAATTCTACATGTGTTACATGTGTGTTAACATACATCATTTTTATACACCCAGTGAAATTAATACTTTTTACAACTACTGGAAAAACTAGCAGTCTGCATGGGTGAGTATTACTATGATGCATTAGAATATTATACGACAGAAGGATCAATACACATCTCCCAGTCCACAACCGTTGTGAACAAGCATGTCTTCAAGTCATATGTCAGCCTGACTTCCTCTTGCTGCCTCTAGATTCTCAAATTCTCCACATATTTCATGACTCTGCTGGAGAGCTTCCATCAAATTTTGTACTGAACACAGATTTACACAATTGAGACTTACTCCATCTTTTCTGTCGCTGTGTATATTTTCTCCGCAGGCACAGTGGGATGGACTGACTGGGCACATTGTTCTTAATAAGACGGATGGCCTGAGAAGAGACTTTGATTTGGACATCATCAGCCTCAAAGAGGATGGCGCTGCCAGGGTGAGCGAAGAGGCCTGGAAGAGTCACTTACACCATTTTCATTTGCATGCCATGCCGTGTCGACACATTTATTATTTGCTTCATATTTTTCTGGTCATGAATATCAAAATTGCTATTCATTCATTCATTGACTTATTATTCCTTTCTGTGCTGTCTTTGCTTGGTCCATCCCTTGCCACATTTACGAAAGGGTTATGTGGAGGGTGGCAGTCGCCTCACAAAAAGGTGGATCAAGGTTTGTGCCAATGACATGTTTGTTCCCAGCCTTTGTTGTTCGACTCCTTACTCTCCGCTCCCTCTCTTTTAACACTGTATGCCGCAAACCTCCCTGCCTTGTCAACCTTGTTTCCCTTCATTGATTTTCTTAACTCTTTTTTCAAAACATTTGGTAGCAATGGTGGAAAGAATATTGTATTCCTTTGATAAAGTAGACATAAGAATGTTTCAACTAGAAGATAGCTCCGCAATTTCAATTTATATAATGCCATTCATTTTTCACAGCTACTGGCTGTCAGTAGTAAGAAATAAGTGGATTTGTCTGACCCATCTGTAAGTTTTGCACAATTTATAATATGCTTTAATATTAAACTGAATTCATCTCAAAGCAAAATCATAGGAGTTACGCATATTTAATTGCAAGGGTTAAATCATCTAGCTAGAATAGAAGATGGTAGCTCAGGTCCAGACTTCTTCCAATGAACATTGGATTAACACTCTGGCCCTTGCACAAGTTAATAACTCATCCCAAGGCCATTCTATCAAATCAACTTTTATCTTAATCCAACCTCTCTTTATGTTTAATTAAGTCCAAATAAAGACAACATTTATTCCATCATTAGCACTGTTATTATCATTCTCACCACTTGAATATATACTATAAATCCTGAAGTGCAAACTAAATGTTCCTTACTACTTCTGCTTGTCACCTTGGAACCAATTTTAAATGAAAGGATGGAGATGGAATGAATTTATTCCCTCCAACCCAGTTTAACGTTTTTCTTTCAGTCCCTCTCAGTTGTCAGAAAGACAGGTATGTTGACATGCAGCAGCTGTCATGATGCAGAAACAGCGATTTACACTGTAATTTGAATTCCACTCAGTGCTTTCAGCACTCACAATCCTTCCTTAGACTAAAACCTACCAAAATGTGTCACAGAAAAAGTTTGACTTTATGGTCATGGGAATTTAATTATCAGTCTGCTGCATTTGTGTTCTTGGCCATCCAGTTTTAAATTTACTCTAAAGAGGATGATAGAAATAAACTTAGGTCAGTCTCCTGAGAAAAGAAGTGTATTCCTCCTGAGGTTGCCAGTTCTCTTGGGCTGGCATTTCTCCTCTTCTGTGTTGAAGTTTTTCTGATTTCCGGAGAGGAGAGGAGTTTCACGATTCACAGAAAACACTTTATTCCTAGTGTATGAGAGAGAATCCCCGCCAGTTCAAATAGCACACTTTGTTGTAGGAACCTTCTCCAGTAAGTATTGGTACACAGCCATAATAACATAATAATGCCATAAGGGGGATTACCAGCAGGATTACATAAAAAATATATATTCACAGTGTCAGAGGAACCTGACTGATTGAGTTTTGTTAGGATATGCACACTCCCACACACACATGACAGTACCAGCCTCAGCTATATTCGGACCTGCCGAGCACATTTACACTGTCAGAAGGTCTAATGGTCATGACAAAAGGAGCACTGAAATAAAAAACAAAAAAAACCTAAAAGTTTTGGCAGTTGACTTTTCACTGCCAACTAGCACTGCGCAGTGAAAACATTCTTTATAATGAATATATCAATAATCACAAGTATTTAAGTCCGTCTCTACCTTTAAAACGCCTTCCTCCTGCTGTCAGTGTCCTTATTTGGAACGATAAGCGCAGGGCCGAGGATCTCACTTTTTAATGTAAAGCTCAGCTTGATTCTGTTTAATTAACTCTTAAGATCATCAAAAAGCATCAGTAATGGCTTTAATAAAACTTAACGACAAAAAAGAAGTGATTACACCATTAAAAAACTCACTGAAACTTATCCAGCAGCCTTCTTACATTCAGAAAGAGATGGCATAAAGATTAAAATACAGTGAAACTAACAGTGTTGAAATGACTATTGGAGGTACAGAAAGATTCATGAACAAACATGTACGGCTACTTCTTGTTTTAGAGCAGACACTGTCTCTAGGATCAGAACTTTAGGGGGGTTTCAGCCCCTTATTAGAATGTGTCTGTACCTCACAGTTAAATCTTTCATTTTACAGTGTAATAATTAAGCGTTATTACTTAATTATACTTTAATCTACCTGAGTGATCATTTTAATGGTTTTCTGATTCCCAAATGGAAACAGATGATCCGCTGTGGCAACCCCGACAGGGAACAGCCCAAGGAAGACGAAGACTACACTAGAAACAGGCATGAGTTTTGTCCTCACAGCTCAATCTCAGCAGATACTCACAAGGAAAACTTGCATTAAAAATGATAGTAATATTTCCCAAATCCTTAAGAAAAGATAAAACAAACAGAAGAGATGGAATGAAAACCTAACAGTAGGAAAAATACATAAAATAGCCATAAAGGGTGACCTGGTGCGTCTCTAACTAATGGAGAAGATATTTACCTCACAGAACATCAAAAAAAATGAAAGAAATAGAGATTTAAACAGTGTTACCTTCAAAGTCAATATAGTGTATAGTAATTTGATTAAAGTTTTATTTTCCTGAAAAACCTTCTTTAGGCTTGTGGCAGAGTGTTGTGAGTTCACCTTGTAAACGTGCCGTGGTGGAGATATGAACCGCCCGTATCGACATTATGATCAAATACATTTTCTTGTTTTTATGTCTGAATGAATAGAAAATGACAGAACTTTATGGGCATTGAAAATTACATTTTCTTTTCTCTAAAGAAAACCCACCAATAGGCCAATTTTAGAAAGACTGTTAGACAAGAGTTTACCTCCTGCAGTGCCCAGTTTAATAAGAGGCACTGATGCGTTCACTACTACTTATGCTGAAATTGGGTGAACACACCATTGATGAAATGGAGTCAAATTTTTGAATAACGTAAATAGGAAAGCTTGTCTCCACCACGTCATGTACACCGATCAGCCATAACATTATAACCGCCGACACGGGAAGTCAGAATGACGTTGACTCTCTTGTTACAATGGCACAAGGTAGTGGTTGGGATATATTAGGCAGCAATTGAACATTTTGTTCTTTGAGGTGATGTGTTCGGAGCAGGATGCATGGGCAAGTGTAAATATCTGAGAGACTTTGGGTCAAGGTATCTCCAAAACTGCCTATTGTAGTTGGTTGTTCCTGGTTTGCAATGGTTGGTACCCACCAAAGCGTTCAAAGGAAATACAACTGTTGAGCAGGACACTGGCTTATGGGTAACCAAAGCTCATTTATACACATAGGAAGTAAGGGACTTTCCCGTCCCACATCCTCAAAAGAATTACTATAGCATAAGCTGCTGAAAATGTAAGAGTTGGTTCTGATGGAAAGAGTCAGGACACACAGTGTATTGCTGTTTATAAAATATAAGGTCAATATTAGGTCAGTGTATTTCATATTACAATCAAGCTTGATAATATAATGCACTTAACTTTATTGCATCACTGTCATGAGGCCCCTTGACCTTTGCTCTTTTCTTAACCAGTGATAGGATTTGAAAGGGTCTAAATCCAGCGACCAGACGCCTTTTCTAATCTGATAACTATCTGGATTATTCTGCCTGCTCAGATGAAGTTGTCACTCTCATTCACAATTACACAGACAGTTTGCAGGACAAGCACCATATTGTCGCCTATCTCAGTCTGACACTACTCCCCTTCATTCATACTGCCTCTGCTAGTTTGATTCCAATTCCTAGCCACCCTATTCATGTTTTCTCTGAATTATTTTCTAAACTCATTTATTTAATCATTTGTTCTATACATGATTGGGTAAGAAGAATAAAATAAAATCTCTCAAAACACTCAAATTGTTATTCTTTAGAAGAAGAAGAAAGAAATCCTTTATCGCTCACATACAGCCATACACAGTACAACGTAGTAAAATTATTTCTCAGCATTTCACCCATACCTGAGGGAGCAGTGGGAGGCCCCTTTGAAATGCCTGGGGAGCTGGTGTTTCAGGGTCTTGCTCAAGATCTCTACAACAAATAGACCCTGGTGGGATTTGATCTAGCAACCTGGCCGCTCTACGCACTACGCTACAGCCGCAAACTGGAAGTGTTTATTTTTCAACAGAACCTCCTTTGGGAAAAAAAATCCTTTTTCATTTTAATTATACATTATGTTTTCTTCAATTTTCAGAACTGAACTGAGCAAATGAAAAGGTTGTCATTTAGAGTAGTGAAAAGGGCGGAAGTTTGAAAATAAGAGGAGAATTTCAGGTCTTTTAAACTTATACTTTTTCATTTTTCTGTTCAATGTATATGAAAAAAAAAGTCCTTTTCAGACTAAGAGACTATGTCAGGTTCTGTATATTCAGTGTCAGGGATAATAAGAATAATAGGTCGGCTTCTTTCCCTTAACAGCAATGCGTTTCATCATTAATGATACAAACACAACCTCATTTCAAGGCTTTACAAAGTAAATTTATTCACTCTAATATTGTCATTCATAGTGACTCCAGTTGCAGCTGTCAAATTTATCTAGCTGTGATCCTGATCAAACCAGGGAATGATATCCAACAAATCTAAAGCCATGTTTGTCTTTCCAGATTGCTGTGTGGAACTCCTACAAGGGGATGAACCTGACTGAGTCCCATCGAGACAAGAATAACAATGTGACCGACTCTCTGGCTAACAGGACTCTTATTGTCACTACAATACTGGTGAGGAGAAAGGTTAAACAGAGGACAGCAGAGGGAGAGGGAAATGGTGGAAAGATGTGATTAGAAGAAGAAAATTTGGATGGATTGAATTTGAATTTTAGCATTTGATGTAATTATGTACACACACCATACACATACAAAATATAGATATTTTGTAATATATATATATATTTACAAATGGGTAAAATTATTTAAGTCCTGGAATATTCAGACATACTGATTCAAAGACAATAGGGATGCTGTTGTGACTCATTAACTCTGCTATGTTTGATTTAATCCTGCCTTCACTGATCATCAACTTAAATGAAGGTACCCTCCAAAGAGCCAAAATACTGTGATTTATTTTGCCGTGTAGGAAAATCCATATGTGATGCATAGAAAGTCTGACAAAGAGCTGGTTGGGAATGATCGTTTCGAGGGTTACTGCCTGGACCTTTTGAAGGAGCTTTCCAACATCTTGGGCTTCACATATGAAGTCAGACTAGTGGCTGATGGGAAATATGGAGCCCAGAATGACAAGGGAGAGTGGAACGGGATGGTACGGGAGCTGATTGACCATGTAAGTTAATGGCAGTCACCTTAACGAGATGCTTAGTCATATGTAATGGAAGATTTTTTAGTCAAGAGACATGTTGGTTTTGGGTATAACACAAGCTCTTTTCAGGACTGAGGTCACCTTAATAACCATAACAATCAATTATTAATTGTCGAAGAGTTATTAATGAAAAGTACCAATACCACAATATAGAAATACTCATGAAATCATTCTTATGATCCATGATGTATCAAAAGTAAAAAGTACTTTACAGAAAATTGTATTTGTATATATAAGATTAAATAAATCAATGTTTACACAATCATCCACAAGATGTAACTTTTTGATCTTTTAAAGAGCTGTAAAGAAAAGCTTCCACCTTCACTACTGATCTACCTGGGCCAGAAGAAGTTTGCCCATTATTCCCAAATATCCCGATATCCGAAGCAATGTCTGCAGGGGAAGTATGACGTTGGAGCCTAGATGCTAAACTCAAAATGTTTTCTGCTGCTCTTATGATAATCATTTCTAATAGGATTAAGGAATTCTCCACTTCATTATATGAGTCTGGGCATTGGCTCAACAAATTAATCTACAATTAATTTCTCAGATGATGTGTTTATAGGCCAGTAAGACCCAATTTTATTTGCGGTGGAGGTAGAGTAGGAGTAAATATAAGCTCCACCAGCTCCACCAGTTTCCACTACAGGCGACACAAGCAGGATTTTTAGACCGGAACAGGTTGACAGCAGTTATGAATAATGAATTAATTCTACTGTTAGACATAAAAAGCATGGAAATTATTAGACAGAATATTTGACGTCTTTAAAAGAGCCTTTCATGTTCATATTTCAATAACAGAGACAGGGTGAAAACTGCAATTTTCCCTTTTAATAGCATAAAACTTAAGTCCAGAGTTTTGTAATAGTGATTTATGACAAAAGAGTTTGTTCTTCATCAAAGAAGAGCATAAATATGAAGATTTGCATTTTTTATTTGTTACTTTTACACTGTTTTAGTATATAGAGAATAAATAAATACTGGAAGAAGTCATAACCCGCATTATCTTTCTTCACCTTCTGGCTTTTCAAGGTTGCAGACCTTGCCGTGGCTCCCTTGACCATCACCTACGTTAGAGAGAAAGTCATTGATTTCTCCAAGCCCTTCATGACTTTAGGCATCAGCATCCTGTACCGCAAACCTAACGGCACCAATCCCGGCGTGTTCTCCTTCCTTAATCCCCTGTCTCCGGACATCTGGATGTACGTACTGCTGGCCTGCACAGGAGTTAGCTGCGTGCTCTTTGTGATTGCAAGGTAAGGGGGTGGGTTCATTCCTTTGATGTGGTGTGGTGGAATGGAAACGTGTAAGGGTCACCCAGAGTTTACTGTTGGACATGAAGACTGCTTTCACAACCAGCTTTGATTCAAACAGTTAATAATAATTCTTGATGATCATCTCAGGGTGCAAATAACAAGAAATCTGTAAGATGGTACTGGTATTAAGAAATTAAAAACAGTATATGGAATCATGCATTCATTTAATAATCAAACTAGAATCACAAATAGCTTGCATCACTGTGCCTAAGAAATTTCTAATGTTGGATTGTTTCTCCACAATACATTTTTTATTACGTCCGATTAGCTTCCATTGTGTTTGAAGAGTAGTTGAAAGGTCATTCTTCACCTCACTCTAAGGCATTATGGGCTAAATTAAATTTTAGCTAGTGGGTTACATCTAGCAACCTATTACTGAAATACATGATTGGTATAAAAGTCTAAATAGAAATGAATATGAAATGTAGGAGAACTAGGAGCAAACATTGAAGTGAGGTGCATGAACAGTGTACCCTCATGGCTGAAGATTAATCAGAGTAGCTTCTTCAGGTTTAACAACTGTTCTTATATTGGAATTTCCTGTAATCTACTTTTCTCTTTATTCTTTTATTTCCTTGCAGGTTTACTCCATACGAGTGGTACAACCCACATCCCTGCAACCCATCCTCAACTCTCATACAAAACAATTTCACTTTACTCAACAGTTTCTGGTTTGGTGTCGGAGCTCTCATGCGGCAAGGTATAAAGCTCTCAGTTAAAACAACATTTTATATGAGCAATGGATCAAATGACTACTTTGATGTGAAAGGATTTGTTCCCAAATGTCCTCCAGTTTAAACCGAATTACGTGTCTGTGTAGTTCAAAACTTAAAAAAGGTTTTGGTTTTCGTCAGGTCAGGTTTAGATAAATGCCCAAGTTTGGGATTCTTATGGTTATGGAAAGATCACGCTTTAGTAAAAAGCTGTTTCCTTTAATAAACACTAATATTCTGGACATTGTCCTCTGACATCCTCCTTAGCTTGTTAATGTTACGTTTATATATAATTTAATATAAACGTAAGTCATTGCATGTCACCAGCTTAAATAAGTGATGTTGCGGTTCTTCTCATGAAGATGCTGAATTGGTGATATTTCAATGCTCAAGTGGTTAAAGGTCAGCTTCCCAATGACACCTTTTACCATGATATTTTTCCAGCTATTATTCACCTCAGTAACTCAGGAGCAGAAGGAGAGATATTTTACATTTGGTCAGATACTGAATGGGTGAACGACCTAATCCTTTTTGACATTTAATTTAGCTGAAAACAGAATTAATACAACATATCCAATGTTTTACTTCATCAAATGAATCAGTTTTGTAAATACATGCTCATTTCTAATTTTGGACATGGGGGAAAAAAAGACTAGTAAAGTTAATACTAAAAACCTCTGAATGCACCATTCCAAAAGTGAAGAGATTAATTGCTGACAGATGATAGTATCATGCTTAATTATGAAAGTGACATCATAGAAAGTTTTGGCCATTTACAAGAAAAGATGGGGAGAGGGTCGCCACTTCATTAAATTCGGTGTGGTCAAATAGTCTAACAATTTAAGAGCAACATTTCTCTGGATACAGTTGTAAGGAATTTCTGGATTTTAGCATATACAGTCAGTAATGTCATCAGAGGAAATCTCTGCACAAAGAAGGTAAGGATAAAAACTAATATTGAATACCCTTGTCCCAAATTTTTTAATATCTTGCAGGCATCAAATTCAGAAGGAGCAAAAACAAGAAAAATGTATCCCTTAAGTACATTGATATCTGGTTTTTGTATTGCTTTTAGTCACATGTTACAAAGAATTTTATAATCGTTGAATTTAAAAAAAAAAAATCAATATCATATATAATGTCATAGCTATTTTGGGATTAGAGTTGTACAAAAAAATGGTTTAGAGGAGAGAAAATTAATATTTGTCATGAATATAAGGCTGGGGTGAAAATACAAATGGAACTCCGATGTGAATCTATTAAGCTAACCCATTTATTAGCGGGGTACTTGGCTTTTCTTTTGCGGAATCTGGCTGAGGTTTCATGTTTAAAACAATTGGGCACACTACACATACACACCATGTGACTTCTTTCCATTCTTATTGTATGACATAGATTGAAACATTAAAGTTAACTTTTTAAGCCATTTGCTAACATTTTGGACCCTTCCCTGTGCCCCAAGGATCGGAGCTGATGCCGAAGGCTCTGTCCACTCGAATAGTCGGTGGTATTTGGTGGTTCTTCACCTTAATCATCATCTCTTCCTACACGGCCAACTTGGCTGCCTTCCTCACTGTGGAGCGAATGGATGCACCAATCGACTCAGCGGATGACCTGGCAAAGCAGACTAGGATTGAATATGGGGCAGTGAGGGATGGATCCACCATGACCTTCTTCAAGGTATAGCAAGGCTTTGCTGTAAATTTGATTTTTGCACCATAAAAGTCAAAGAGTGTAAAAGTAATCTTTAAAAAAGTAATCTTATAATCAAATTAGAGGATCCAAAAAGTCCTTTAACTCTCTACTTTAAGTCAACTTCAGCAAAAGGGTAGCATTTGTGGAACTTAATATCTTTTCGACTGTGCCTGTACTCCTATTTCACAGATTCTTCCAAATAAAAATGTTGTATTTTAAAAATTCATTAAAAACCTGTCAGTACTCCTGTTATCATAGATTATAAGATCATGCAATGATTTGTTTCATGCATTTGAATATAAAACAAACAAAAAAATGAACAAATAAAGTAAAACTAAAAAATCCCTCAACCAATGGATAAAATATAAAAATTCAACGGTTTCTAATCTGTCATCTCTGCTATTAGTATGAGTTACTATGAGTAAAAGATACAGTACTTTAATTTCTATAAAATCAGGATCTCTCAGGTGAACGTCCATCAACCTGTAATTTGCCAGCCGTTACATTAGAAGTAAAACACCATTTAAGACAGAAGCGGAGAAAAATACTTGCTATTTGAAGGCATAGAACATGATCATTAGGATAGGAAATGAACAAATTGCACATTAGGACTAGTTTTGTTTTTGTTAATGCTGAAAATAAAGATAACCCAGCATTTCAGTTTTTATTATATAACATGACGCTGTACCGATGAGCTTCTTCCTTCCCCCTTGCCTCCCACTATCCTTGCATCCTGGTCGCTCCGCAGGGGTGATCCATGCACGGCTTTATCCTCCCAGATTGCAGCCAGTGATTACTGCTGCCTGGATAGGAAGAAGCAGGCTATGTTGATGGCTCGAACAAATTGAATCAGTTGGAGGAGATTATGAACACAGCTGTCCCATTTTCTCTGACTGAGCAGGAAAAAATACAAACGCACATATTCACCAAGACATTCACTCGTTAACAGAGTCCCACACACACACACTGCTGTTCAACTTGAGTGTGTTAATGGGAGTATATGAATTCAAGTGAAGTACATGTTTGCTGTAAACACATACAGCCATAAACACATCATCTGGGACTACAAATATATGAAATGTCTTTCTCATTTTCCCTTTTTGGAATTATTTTTGCAGAAATCAAAGATCTCAACCTATGAGAAGATGTGGGCTTTTATGAGCAGCAGAAAGAACACTGCGTTGGTTAAAAACAACAGGGAGGGCATCACCCGAGTCCTGACAACAGACTATGCCATGCTGATGGAGTCTACCAGCATCGAGTACATCAGCCAGAGAAACTGCAACCTCACACAGATCGGAGGTCTCATTGACTCCAAAGGCTACGGAGTGGGAACACCTATCGGTAAGAACAGTTAGAGAATGTACGAATCTTCAAAGTCATGTTCTGAGGAAGACCCATTGTGGGTCAAAACCCGTCAGCATTTCTCCTTTAAGAGATATTTTGTGAGTTTAACTACACATCTCCCAATCTCTAACATTTTAACTCCATCCATGGTTCAAAGTTGGTGTGCCAGATGTAACCCAAGCAGCTTCCCTTTGTCTGCAGTTCTACAGTTTAACTTCTAGAGCAACTGGTATTCACCAGTGGTTAATGACTTAATTACCAGTTGTCCCGCCTTTTTGCTGTTTTTAGTGAGAGAGATGTTGACATTCCGTCTGTACTAGAGTACACTGTAGGATTATTCCTCATTTCTGCCGTTGTCTGTACTGGAATGAAAGGTCACCTCTTGAAATAACTGATGTTGTGGTTCTTCTCAGGAGGACAGTCTCAGTTGCTCTCAGTTAATAAAAATGGAAGCGTCTGTCCTAGTTGTCCGAACTCTAATGAAACAACTAAAACAAAAGTTTTTGGCTTTGTACATTGAGAAAAGGTTTTGCGTTGCCCTCTAAGTGTAACACATCAAGGTTCATTTTTGACTTGACTAAAATATCTGACATTCATAACTTCTCCTCTGCGGCAGATAACTGGCCTCGAGGATCCAAAAAGAGGACTACTTCTACTACTACTACTACTACTCTTTTGGTTATCTGAGAATATTAAAATCCTGCAAAGACCTTTTTACAATTTGTTAAAATGAAAACCATGCACAGTAGATCTTAACTTTATTTTAAATAATGTAAAATAATAATATAAATAAATGTTTCCCTCTGAATTAGTAGATTAACTCCAACATTGAATTAACCTATCAAATTCTACTATTCATAGATAAGACTTGGAATCATCATATACCTACTCAGTATAGGACCGAGAAAAGTTAAGTAAACCAAAAAAGGATATGAAGTTTAATTATGAATGAGAGAGTCAGTTTAAAGGTTGTGAGACTCTCTCCCCGGCAGCAGGGGGAGGAGTTGCACAATTGGATGGTCACAGAAACAAAGGTACTCCTCTAGGATTCAACCGGTGCATTATTGGCAATGCTTCTGGACACCTGCGTGAAGTTAGGATGGCATGCTGGGGTCGAGAGGCATTGCCATTTAACTTCTGTTCTCTGACAGACCTCCCCCAGAGACTCATATTCCACTAACCCCAACAAACAATCTGTCGCTGTTGTATGTCGGCTTGTTGGCTGCCTTAGTCAACATTGAGAGCAGCCAACATGATAAATGAAAATCTACACAAATCTACACAAACATCTGCAGAATAGCAGTGCAGAAGACTATGAGAAAAGTAATCAAAAAGTAAAGTCGGTTCTGAAACCTCTTGAAGAAGATGATTGGTGCTTTTACTCCAGTCTAGTTTGATATCGAGCCGCTGGTGTTTCAGTCCACATGATTTGTTCGACTTCTTTCTCCTGCTGGTACAAGCTAGGGAGATTCAGAGCTGTAACAGGTGTAAAAGAGAAAGTACTTATGATGTATCTGTTACACACTGTTGCTGAGGACTTGCAAGATTCTTTAATCAATAACGCTCATCGGAGCATCTACCTGCATGTCTAAACAGAATTGAGAGCATGACAGGTGATATGGAATTAAAAACGACATGATGCAACAGAATCTCCACCTCAGTAGTTATCTGGTGAGCAAAGCGTTCAATGTAATTGATGCTGTAACCTGAGACTGGATGTGTGTCAGGACCAGGATTTTTCTACAACGCAGGTTTAGTTAAGTGTGCCTAACAATTAAATGCAGCTGAGTGGCAGCCTCAAGATGATGCCCCTCAGGGAAGATGCAGCTTGGCCTGGGCTCTCTGAGCTGACAAGTGAGTCTATTGGAGGTTAGTGGTGGTGGTGAAAGGGAATACCTGAGTAGGGAAGATAAATTACCTTAGGGTAGATGTTTTGCCCTTCCTTCTTCCTGTCACTGACCTTCCCGCGAGCAGTCATCTCCTTCCTGTGTTTAAGCCTCAAGCTTTCCATCAGGAAAGGCTTGTGATTGTTTATTACAACAGATAATATGTGATGATTACACCGTCAAAAAGTATTAGATTATTCAGGGAGACTGTGATACAACCAGCAGCAAGTTAAACCACCCACAGAGTCTGGACAATGATGGTGGTGGCGGCTGATGACTCTGATCGGGCTGATGCATGATGAAGTTGGGGAATCTGTGATTTGGTGGGGATCAGGGATTGGAAGGTATGCATAATGGCAGCATGGAGAACTAGATGAACAGAGATAATAATATTTAAAAAGACAGTAGCACGGTAAGAGGATAACAATGAAGGTTTGTTTATGTGCTATCGAACATTGGAACCAGTTGCTAAGAACATGTTATGTCTTATTGACATCTCAAGGCCATGATAGCATGAATATAAGCCTATGCATGTGTGAAAGGTGTGAATAACAGAATGGTATGAGAAATGAAGTGGGGAAAGAATGTGTAGAGGAATAGTCTTCTTCAATGAACTTTTCACTACAGCTTCACTCTAATTAAGGTTAAAATTGCTAAATAAGCAGAGTTAGACTAAGATGAAAAGCTTGCTACAACAGTCTGTACTTAAGATAGGAATTTTTTAGCAAATCTAGGTATTTATGTGTGATTTATGAGTGATTTATTTATGAGTGATTTAATGCTAGGATCCTCAGTTCAATAGGTAAAAACCTAACTTCAAAAAATTTCATTGGAAAGAAGGAAGACATTTCAGAAAGTAGGGAAGGGCTCCGGCTTCTTGGAGAATCAAACATGCTGTATTTCGATATGTCAATTTTAAAGTTTACCTTCCAAAAGATGAAAATAAAAGAAAATGGCAGTAAATGCAATTTACTAATATTATTAGTATATAGCATATACTAATAAATATATAGTGTATATATATATATATATATATATATATATATAGTGTATATATATATATATATATATATATATACACTATATATATATATATATATATACATACACTATATATATATATAATATATTATTTTATATAATTATTATTATATTTATTTATTGATGCTTTTATCTACTTTTACCTTGTAGCACTTTGAGATTTGATCCAAATGTAAAGTGCGTTATAAATTAAATGTATTATTATTATTATAATTTTTATTACTAGTTTTAATTGTTGCAAAAATATAAGCTAGTTAGTAAAAAAAACATTAAAATTAAAAGATCGACTTTAATGTCACTCTGTTCTCATAACAAAGGCTTAAATTACAGGGCAGAAAAAAAAAACAATGAATAAGAGGTTCCATGTAAGTGGTCTGTCTGTCCACAACATCTTTAAATTTGATTTCTCCCTATGTCAGGTTCTCCTTACAGGGACAAAGTGACCATTGCCATCCTTCAGCTGCAGGAGGAAGGGAAGCTGCACATGATGAAGGAGAAGTGGTGGAGAGGCAACGGCTGTCCAGAGGAGGACAACAAGGAAGCCAATGCTCTTGGGGTGGAAAACATTGGTGGCATCTTCATCGTCCTGGCTGCCGGTCTGGTCCTCTCTGTGTTCGTTGCTATCGGAGAGTTCATTTATAAGGCCCGGAGGAACGCAGACATAGAGGAGGTTAGTGAGGCAGCGGAGCGGCTGTTCTTCAGCTCAGTAATAATAACAGAGTTCTTCCGCAATGAGATCTCTATTTAAATTATTGTTGTAGGTGATTCAATTACACTGACGGTTGTTTAAAACCATGGCTATTTATATAAGTTAATGACTATGTCATTGACACAGGAATGTTTTCTCTCTATCTATAAGACATGACACTGTTATGGAGCACTTACAGTACCATCCGCATGCTCAGTTTCTTTGCTTTATCTTGTTATGTTTCTTGCATGCTGTTTTTGACAGATTTATTTATTTGTGACAATTTGTTTGCCTGTCTGTTTTAACATCTGTTGTATTTTTCCTCCTTCATTCTATTTTTTCCTTGCATGCATGCATGCATCAGGCCTTTTGTTTCTTTTATGGGGTGCAGTCCCGTCAGTTCCAGCGATGTGGTTCCACCTCTTCCTCCGGCACCTCCTTATCTACTGATCTGGAGAGCGGCAGGCTGCTGGGGGATGACACGGAGTAGCCACGGCAACACTTATAGCGCTCATACACAATCTAGACCATAGGTTTGTAAACAGGTGTCATTCGGTCTGCCCAATTTCCTCTACCTCTGTCAGCAAATCCCAGATGCCAAACACATGTATCCTCAATACTGGCTCCTTTACCTTACACAACTTCCATGAAATCTTTTTTTTCCCCATTTGTTTCAACTACAATTTTGTATTTATATATATTCATTAATTTCATTCATCATCCAAAGCTGAATTATGGCAATAGTATGGCCTAATCTTCATGCATGCTTGAAGATTAGGCCATGCACTTCCAGTACCCACACATTTAGTTTCATTCAGTACATTCTGATTTTTTTTTACATAGAAAGAGTGCATTAAATATCATCTTTTAAATCCATAGGTACAAGCGTGAGGCTTTCCCTCTCTTTTTATTCCATCGGTTATTTTACTTTACTCTTACTCCCCCTGGATTTTAACAAGGAATCTAAGAATATAGGGTTCTTTAAAGACAATGAATGGGGAAAATAAGAGCTCATAACCTCTCTCTCAAACTTTATGGTCTGGTGCTGGTGTACGATAGTTTTTATCCAGTGGTACTGAGTGTGACCGGAATCCTTGGGAAACCCTGCAGGAAGCCGTGTTCGCTTGAGAAGCCTTAGGCAAAGCCTGTGGATTGTAGAAAGGAAGTCCCAATTATTACCAGTATGCAACGATGAAAAATAGGATTAATCTCTTGCACATACTGCGTGTGTAACTGGATTTTACAATGAAAGAAATTATAACTGGATTTAACAATAAAAGGAATTATAACTGAATTTACAATGTGATCTGCAATTGATGTTGTTTGTATGGTTAGACATTGTCTTCTCTGCTTTCATTCAGCTGCAAGCAAGCAGAATAAAATGTCAGGCTTTACAATCGAAATAAAATTTCTATAACTTTTCAGTTAACGTTGTTTTCGGTAAGTCACAACTTCAGTCGTATTAAGGAGCATCAATATTTTTTTTATTCACACATACACTGTGACGTGAAGTAGGGAAACGTTTTTATGGGGAATATAAAATTTGACAAACCATTGCGTTAGAGGCAGGACACATACATATCAATGCTATTCACACACATATTCACATCCTCCTCCAAAACATATTAATTTATACAACTTACAAACCCTAATGACTAACAAGGCATGTAATGCCCAGTAGGCTTCAGAATCTTTAGTAGATGTCTAAATCACACCTTTCAAAAAGGGGGTTACACACACTATACATGACCTACAAACTCCATTGTTCTCTATTTGGACTCCAATTCTCTATCTGCATCATTCAGTCTACTATTTGAAGAAGAATAACTTTCGGTGTTTCCAAAAACTGCTGAAGTTTAACCTTACCAGCTAGCCAATCAGCGCTCACATAGTTTTCCTTATTAAAACTCCTAAATCCCTTTTGTATTTCTGTTTGAATGTCAAGATTTGGTTTAGGCCAGGTCGGTTTTAATTTTAAGATGTTGCTCAAGACTAGTTTTTCACTCAAATCTTATGTCTCCACCCTCCATAACTATCTTTGTTAAGGCTAATATATGTCAATACATAATGGTCAGCAAACTTTAAAATGCATCGAATGGAGTGCTAAGTTAACCTGGGGACAGTCTACAGTAGGAGCACAACCACATATTGACCGCAGTTACTGCGGCACTGTTTCACTCACTGTAAAATAATGAGGAATATAGTTTGGAAGTGATAGCATGGAAGTGTAGAGAGAGCACAGAAGCATTAATGAATCTGATGAAGTGTTTGTGTCTGAAGAAACTGGGTAAACTTTGCCGCCATTCGCACAGTCTTTAAACTCAAGGTTTCAAAGTTCTTAATGATGTTGACTATTCTCTAGTAGTGTTTGATTCAAGCCCCTATTTTTTTCTTTTTGGCAGTGTTTGTCTTTTAGTGCTGTGATGGAGGAGCTGGGCATATCCCTACAGTGCTATAAAGGCATCCACAAGAGGTCGCGACCCCGGGGAGGAGCAAGGTCAGATTGCATCTTCTGCCAACCCAAACAAACTACAAAGAGAGAGCAAACGGGACGGGAAACAAGCACGTGAGCCTTGGATCTAAGAAGGAGTTATTTGAAATCAGAGACGGCTCATTTTATCACAATCCAGCCCTCAGACTTGTCTGTAGGCCATCTCATATCACACCCCATAATATGAAGCTTTTTTGTCATCACACTGTCCGTAGGCTTACTGTAGGGGAGGATAAACATTAGACATTACTGTATACTGTAGCTATAGTGTGCAAAGCATTGTTCTTGTATCAAAATGAAACCGCTACGAGAATGAAAGTTCAAAGTAGAAACCATCACTGTTCCGTCAGTTTGCAGAGTTGAATCTGCACATTTTATAGGTACTCCCGTTGTGTACATGTATGACAATGTGACTGACTTTCAGTAAAAAGAGTTTTTGCATTTTTTAAACCATTCAGCTGTTCTTGTTTTTTATGATTGGAAGTGGTGTCTGAATGCTTCATCGCGAATCTGCTGGCAGGCAGCAAAGTAGCTTCAGGGCAGATTGCTAAGCGAGCCTTGGCCAGTGGATAGAGATAAGGACCTCTAAGGAAAGTCAGGAACGCACCTGCTGGTTTATACCCTTCAAGCACTGACAACACCGTCATCACCACACACTCTCTCAGAAATACACACAGCAAATGTTGGCAATCATAATGACTCTGTCCTTGGATCAGGGAAAGCGTATTTTACAGTAGGGAAAAGGGAAATGAGAAGCTGTTCTTTTAGTATACATGATTTTCTCAGAAGGTCAAACTAAAGACGTATTTATCTTGCTCCCCCGGGAGTCTTCTATTTTCAACAAGTCATTTTTTTTATGTTTTCACATGTCGAATTTGAAACCCTCAGGAACATTCTGGTATCCCCATGGAGATGGTGGAGGTGCTTCTCTTTTAAGTGCATTATCTACACTTTATTGATATCTGACAATGGAGTTCCAGACTGTAACCTATATTGCACCCCAGCTCACACCTCCCACGCTGTCAGGTGTCAAAATGTGGTACTTCGTAAGATATAGGTCAAAGTTTACATCTAAGATAAAGAAGGCAACGAGGTCCAGGCTGAAGTGTGCTGTAAAGTGTGGCCAGAGCTGTGACCTTCTCTCCCAATCTGACCTAGAGGCGGTTGCGGAAGTGGGGCTTGCCTAGAGAGTCCTGCTGTGTGTCCGTGTCTCCCCCACTGGGTCTTCTCCTCCCCTGGTGGGCTTGGTGGGCATTTAGACACAATTTGTTGTTTAGCAAATTTAAAGTACAGCGTTCTCTCTTCTTTCTTCTTTGTTAGGCACAACATTTTCAATTTCCCTTATTCAGCATTTAGACACTTCACTATTTTGCAAATTTAAAGCACAATGTTCCCCTGTCTGAAAGCATTGAAAGCACATTTTTCTTGAAATGCAGGATGCTGGAATGAGTAGTGAATATAATTCAAGTAGCTGCAACACAATAACCTCTTTGAAGTATGAATATTCAATATTCATATCAATTGACAAGTCATTGCTTCACTCTTACCTGCCCAATATCCTCACGATTGCCTCTGCACTCAGAACTCTACCCCAGGCTAGAAGACATTAATCTCCTCTTGCCTCCTCTTGCCCAAACCTTCAATCCCCTCATCAACCTTCTTTTCGGTCGTTTTCTTTAAAACCCCTTTAGTGTACACCTCTGTCAGTGGACCTCTAAACCAGGAGAAGCCAGCATTTTGGATTTCCTGACAGCTCAGATCATCAATAAATCAAATAGAATGCAATCATTCATGACACCTAAATGCAAAGAAATATACTAATAATGTCAGCATGGTCAAATAATGGTCAGAAACCATACAATGAAAAAGGAAACGTAATTAATACTGGACGACCTTAATTATTAAATGTTAATATAATCTATTATCAGTGATCAGCTTTAACCAGATGATGGAATAACCTTTCAACCTGGGGAGAGCAGTATATGGATGAATATACTTGATAAATGACTGGTGTCAGAGGTTGGGATGCGGCATTTCTCTCAGAGGATTGTTTGCACGGCTTCATCTGCATCCTTAGGGAATATGACAGAGCTTCTCTTAATCTCTTCATGTAATGAGTTTTCTCCTTTTTGGTATTCAGATTAATTCTGGGATTGGGCTCCATCCAACGTAATAGCGTTTGGTTGTCTCTAATCTCCTAACCCCATAATTCTTAATCAAAACCAAAGTATTTTTTTCATCATTATCTAGTACGTCATGAATGAGGCCATGGATTACTAATCTGACCCTGGTATGCACAGATGAGAAACTGGCCTAAAAAGACTTCACCTGAGCAATACTCTGCTGTTGGTCGATGTTCCTCTCTTCACGCTGTTGTTTCTAGAACTCATAGAAACTGTTTGGATCATTGATGCTGAAAGATGGAACCCTCAACCTTGGTGGTGGTGGAGAGCTGAACGAGAGGGAGATAACGGGATAGGGACATCTGTCTGTGTCGTCAGTAAGAAGGTCAGAGATTATGATCTATACTTTTATACCTCTGGCACAGATGAGGAGGAAGAGTTATAGAGAGGAAAAGACAGGAAGGGAGATAGACACTATAAACAGCACAGAGAGCATGTTTTTAACATAGAAAACACCAAAGGTCTAATGTAACAATAATTTTATGTAAAACCAGCTACATTATGAAAATCCATTTTACATAATAAAGTACATTGTATTTTCTGTTATCTTGTATGAAACCTTCAAACTGTCAATTATGCTTCATGTAAGACTACAAGAAGTCTGAAAAGTACATAAGGGTAAAGAATGTCAAATGTCGCTACTTAAGAGGATAGCAAAGTATTGAGAGTATCCCATCCATCATTGTGAGATGAACTCTCTCTGGGCTGATAAGGCAGGTCTGTGTCAACAGCCTGTCAATGAAGACAAACGAGGAGAAGGACTCTTGAAGGTGCAGAGTGTCATTTATATCTTTCTCTCCTTGTTTGTCTCATTTTCTCTACTGAGAGAAACCACCACTGCAGAGCTGAGGTGGCTTCTTGAATATAAAACTGAATGCATATTAATTTCAGATTACAAACTAAAGCTTATTTTTAGTTTTTGTTTCTTTAAGTGACATATGTATTTTTCTGCAATATAAACACAAAGCAATTCTGTTGTGTGAAAACACTTTCAGCAAAATGAAAATGTTCTACCTGTGTGATATTAAGAACACAAACTACAGGGAATTCATGGCATATTCAGTGAGGCTGAATCTCAACTTTTTTTCAAAATTAAATTGTTTTGTTGATATATGGTTTTATCTGGACAAAACTGTTTAATTTCATTATGTAGAGTGGTTGCATGATATCATTTTAAGTGCATATGTATTTGTAGTTTGTGTTAACTTGTATTTGTATTAAGTCGAATGTGGTTATTGTTTTGTTTTTTTTCATTTTAAACTGCATTATTCAATATCCCAATTCACAGTATCAATATCGATCAGCCAAATCATTAAAATTATCTGCCTAATATTGTGTAGGTCCCCATTTTGCTGGAAAATATCTCCGATGCACTGTTTTCTGAAACATTTTTATCCAAACCGGAAATATGGGGAGTGAGCATGAGGATCTAGTTCCGAAGATGTTGAGAGGTAAATTGCCGAGGTTCGCCCAGTTAATCCGGGCAAATCCACTCTGCTCCAACTTCCGGTTTGCCCATCTAGGTGATAGTACAAACACGGCGGACTCCATGAAGGAGATGACCTTCTCCTGAAGGAGACATAAAGTGCTTTTTTCAAAACTAACATTTGAATTTTTTTTCCCAGCTGACAATGAGACAACTTCAAAATATGCTTGAAACATTTAGTGCCTAACTTCATCATTGACAAAAAAGCATTTTAAAAGTATCACAGTACTTTTAAAACACTGTTGGGTCCAGAAAGTTTAAGAATGATGCTGTTTTTTGTCTGCAGGTTCTAGTTTAGACTCTTTGAATGAACTTCATGGAAAGTAACTCCAGGTGATTAAATGGGTTTCTTTCAGTATGATTTCAATTATAGTGATGTTAGTTAACAAACCTGAGTCAGGTCAATATTTGTATATATATCAATGTATTGTAGATGATTCAACTAAGTTATTTTGAGAGGGTCCAACTTTGTTTAATCGGAAATTATGCTGCAATAGTAAAGTTTCTCTCCTAATACGAGTTTATGTAACCCGAATAGATAAAGTTGAACCCCCAAAATGAAACCTATTTAATCATATGGAAATGCTTTCACTGATATTATTAAAATAATCTCTAAAATCTCTAATCTCTAAAATCTAAAATAAAAATTAAAATACCTGTTGTGAGCAAACAATCCGAACAATTACAGAAATGTGAGTTTCCAAACTCCAAACTGCTTGCTTTGATAGTGGACACAAAATAACCAAAAAGAGTAAACTGGATTATTAAAACTTGTTTGGATCTTGAAAAAATTCAATTGTTTCATGTTAGTCTATCATGATGTGGTAACATTTATCTGGCAAACATTAAATTGTTTCATAAAAATAAAAAATATATATAATTTCTATATATTTATACATTTGATTTTTGTATATATAAATTTGGTCAGATTCCAAACCCTGATTCGATAGTGTTCCATAAAAATCCTGCCTGTATGATGAAACCAAGTATTCCAAGCAATCTTTCTAGTGCATTACGTATCTCATCAGAGCTAAGGTGGAATTTCCCTGTACTTGAGATGCTCTATCTTTGTTCTGCAATAGCTGTTACAGCATTAGATATTCATTCGGAGCAACTGCCTCATTGCACAGCTATTGCAAAGCCATCCCAGCAGCATAACCGTGTCACTCAAAGCAGTGCTCGAGCTATGGGGATTTTTGCGGACTAGAGTCATGTCATCTGAGACATTTAATTGGGCCCGGGCCGCCACAGGGGGACAGTGAACGGCATTCCTCCACTGCCTGTGCCCTGTTGTGTTGCTTCTTGCCTCATGGCTGCAGTCTGTGGACAATGTCTCATGTCTCAGTCTGAGCAGCGGGAGCTCCATTGACTGACACCAGTGTAGTGGATGCAACAACTATGGTGGAAAACTTTTGAATGTAAAATAGTTGGAGCCTCAGGAGGCAAGTGGAGGTCAACACTTGGAGGGATAGCTGTGCTGTATCTGCTGAATTTGCCTGGGGTGGGGGCTCAACGGCTGAGAGAAGAGCTGAGTTTTTTTTCTGAAGAGACCTCTGCAGTGATTGGGAAAAGACAACAGCTATTATCGAAGACGTTCGCCTAGAATTTACTTAACCAAATTTCCCTACTTGGGTTTGTGCTGATTCAGGTAACTGGAATATTTCAGCTTCTCAGTGCATGCAGGAGATAGTCCATATGCATGAAATATACTTGTACCCACCAAAATGTGGATAATATGCCTAAATGCAGTGTGTGCCCTGTTAGGTTACACAGCTTTGCTTACTCTATTAATTCTCACATTTTTCATGTTTAAATCATTCAGTAAGTCCTGGAAATCAATTTCAGCCTACAATCCTTTTGTAATAATGCAGACTTTAATTAAAAGATGCAATAGAAGGTCATTGAGGTGTGTTTGTGTGAGGCAGATGGTTTACCAGGGTTAAAGCAGGCAAACATCCTGATATAAAAAGCCTGTACCATCACTAGAAGGCTGCAAAATCCACCCCCCAGAGTCACTCTGTCAGCTCACTAATTATTTGATCCCAATGCAAGTCAAAGTGCATGACGAAACCAGTGACAGTGTGAGCGTGTGTGATCATACGACCCCACTCTGGTGTGGTTTAATCACGTGCTTTATCAACGAGTCTGCAGCCTGTCATTCCAACTGAGCACTACACCTGCTGACTTCGGCGTTCTTTTTTCTCTCTCTCTCTCTGTGTTTTAACTCATGATTATGGATTAGGAGGTGAAAAACGTACATTTGTCCTTCCCTGTCAGATTTGACGCCACATTATTATCACATTTGGGCTTATAGTTTAGGTAGCGTCACTATATTGCTTAATCAATCCAGTTAGACATTTTACTTAGAACTTAGTCAGGAACTCATCATATTCTTAAACTGGAAACAATATTTATTTTTAGTTCACTGCAGTTGTTTAGTTATTCAATAATCACTCGTCTTTCAAGGGAATGTTTTGGTTGTGCTAACAGCTCGGTTGTGTACCTGGCCTCATGAGATATAAATGATCACCTCAACCCGAAGATTGTCTCCTGATAAACCTGAAGTTAGGATCTCCTTCAGCCTCGACAAATCACCAGGTAAGCAAACACACACCAACACAACCATGCACTCACATACATACATGCTTGCAAATACACTCGTCTTCCAGAACCTCTAAACGAACGCCACTACTTTGTTTTAGAGGTACTCGATTGCTGAATACACGAGGAAGTTTGGAGCTGTACTCTCACTGCGTTTCCAGTATATGCGGCTACACATGCATAACATTCCTTCCACCAAAACAGACCAGGCACGACCCCCCCCCTCCTCCAACCTCACACCCTATCACTTTAACTGTCTTCATTCTTCTATGCTGTAGCTGAGACAGGTGCTACCTCTATTTCTGTAGGGCGACAACAACCACGCATGCATGTGCACTTCTGTGCATTGCAAAATGCACACACAACCTCACAAGCACTTGCACAGTCTGTCATTAATTAGCTAATTTGACCCTCAATGACAGCATGCATACAGAACACATACTGTAGCGTCTACCCGGTCTGCGGTGCTGCTTGGTATTGCCTGCTGGGATGTCTGACTGCAGTGGGGGCCAGGCATTGGGACAGCAGCTGCAGCTATGCAATGACACAGAGTCAGGTTTCCCCTCTCATGCTAACAGTGTCCTGCTGCCTGATTCACTGTTCAGCTTTTAGAACACTGGCCTATATTTATGAGCAGTTAACACTTCCAGTCTCACTCCAACCGTCGCTGATCCCCCTTTTCTTTCTCTTGGGAGGTGAGATGATCGACCGTAGGAGGAATGACACGCTCCAATCCTGGCAGAGAGTCGCTGAATATTGAAGCCCCTGAGTCTTATTCACGCGGTCTCTCGCAGAGAAACTAATACCTTGATCATTCACATCACATCTCATGTATTTCTAGCTTTACTGCTCTTTATTCGTCCTTAAGTGTGGATCAACTTCAGTCAAACCTCAATTGAGATTTTGTGAAGTTGTGTGCTTTAGTTTGTTGCAGGATGACATGGGTTCATTTTTGTTGTAGCTGCTCACCTGCAGAGGCACAATCCTACTCTATAACCGTCATTATATTATAGATGATGACATATTGTGTCTTTGAACTCCTGACTTTCAGCTAAGGGACTCAGGCTTGCTATCTGCCAAGGTCTCATGCCTTCATGCCATACGTAGTTATAACCTAAATTGTGTAAATAGAACTGAATCTGTTCTGCATCATAATTGTCCTCATGGCTGCATGCAGGCTCACTAACACCCCTGCTTTTAGAAGCTTGCATCATCCCAGGATTCTTCACGTGTCCCACAGTACCAGGGGACATTAATGGTGAGGCAGAATCCGGTGAAGACAACCTGTCTGTATCTGTCTGTCTGTCGGCTGCTTGTCTGAATCCCTCTCTGTCCATACATTCATACATTCGGCCCGTCTGTTCTCTCTGTCCACTCTGTTTGTCAGCTCAAATAGTTGTCCCTCTCTATTTGTCCCCATGCATGTATTTCAGTCTGACAGCTCATTACAGCTGTACATTAAAAGGACAAGGCTCATTTATAGTTGTAGCACTGTGTTGCTATGTTGTGGTGTCACATAAGATGTCCCTCTAGTGTTTCATTTGGGCCAATTCTATGAGGCAGTCAAAGGCATTTAGCAACTCCCTGTAGGTCCCTTGGCTGTCCGAAAACAATAATCACACATACAGCCCCATAAATATATATACAACAATCAGCCCTAACATGGAAACCACTGACAGGGGAAGTCAGAATAACATTGATTATCGCATTACAATGGCACCTGTCAGAGGGAGGGGTTTACAAGGCCGCAACCGAACATTTTGTCCTCAAAAAGGATGTAGTGGAAGATGGGAAAATAGCCAAGCATTAGGATTTGAGCGGCTTTGACAAGGTCCAAATTGTAATGGCTGAATTACAGGGTCAGAGCACGTCCAGAAATGCTACAGTAGTTAGTACCTACCATAGTGCTCTGAGGAAGGATAATGGGTTAAGTGGTGAGAGGGACACAGGCACCCAAGGCTAACTAATGCATGTGGAGAGCGAAGGTTGGCCCATATTTCTCAGTCCAACAGTAGAGCTTTCTTTTCAGCTGAAAAACTGATTGCTGAAAAAAAAAAAAAATTCTGTTCCTGATAGAAAGGCGTTAGAACACAGTGCATCACGGAGCTGTTTGGTCAGCAAGAGGAAGACCTATATTATGCCTTAATGTTATGGCTGATCAGTGTATAGTATTACACATTACGCGGAATTCACACTGTCTTTGTTGTTTGCTTGTGTAACTATTATGTTGAAGGACACAAACTCATGAATGGCACACTTTTTTCATAGTCAATATAAAAAAACTTCCAAAGCTATTTCATCATGCAGTTCTATCACCACATGGCCCTAAACCAAATCTGGCAAAATGATCTCCCAAAAGTTGCAACTCTCTTCAGGTTCATTATGGAGTATTGAAATGAAATGGTATTAAGTCTGACTGAGTGGAAGGTAACCAGAAAACCAGGGGTTGCAAAGTACAACGAAGCACCAATATTGACTAGTCAGTCTTACACAAATATAAAAATACAACACTGTAAAATGGACCATTCTGACATTCTAAATGTTGTTGTGTGTGCAGCCGTCATGGTAACTCAATACTACGTTCTGTTTCAATAGATGTAAAAGATGTGGAGGACCTCCCTCAGACCTTCCCAGAGCTTGAACAGAAACTACAGGTATAAGACATACTTTATCCTCACATCACATCTTCCTCTCTCGCTGGCAGAGCAGCACATAAGAGGAGACGTAGAATGACGAGACAACGACTTCACAGAATAACAATGCATTTATTGCTTTAAAGTTAAAATTCAAAGTGCTGCATACAAACAACCATTTGTGGCTTTAAACTATCATTTTATTATGCCAATGGATAGTCAAACAATGGAATGCCAATCTAATTCTCTCTTTGAAAATGCAGTAATTTTGAGTATTTATTCATATTTACTCTTTTTATTACTGCAATAATTATTTTTTCTTTCAGCTTACTGGGTAAATAACACAACTGAAGGCCAGTTAAAAAAAAAATATTTGTGAAATCATTGTCTAAGCAGAGGGGAACTTGTGGAGACAGAAAGCAGACAAAATAACGTCATTGTTGGATACTTCCAAGAAATTGACATCATAGGCCGATTATGTCAAGAGCGTCGATGATTCTCCACTAAAGCTTTGGATCCGTACATGAGCAGGAGCTTGGTTTTAGTTTCAATCCTGTAAATCAATACTTCTACTGCGTGGACTCATTAGTGGATCATTCAACAAGTGCCAGGGTCATATATACTGTAGAGGAGATGTTAGATGTTGAGAATCATAGGAGAGCAGTAGAGGGAGTACACCATTGAATTATGCACATGCATACGTATTAATAGAGGATGAATTCATGTAATGTTTATTAGTAAATATACCTGTATGTATTTTCATTTTGACCTGGTGCCATACTATGTGAAATAAAAGAAATAACACTGAGACAACACAGTCTCACTATTGGTTTCGTAAATCCCCAGCAGTTATACCTTCAGAAATATAATTGAAGAGGTAGGAGCAAGGTTCTGGGTCAGAATCCTCATCCTGGCCCTTCTGTGTGGATTTGCATCCGATCCCCAGCTGGCCCCAACAATCCTGAAACCTGCGAGGACTGATGAATTTAATTCCCTGTAGGTGTGACTGTAAGCTTGATTTGTTTTTTTTCCATTCCAGGGTGTATCCAACCACTCATCTAGTGTCAGCTGGGATAGGCTCCAGGCCACCTCTAGCCCTCAGTGGTTATAGAGTAGAAACTCGATGGATATTTTTAACAAGACACAAATTAGAGAAGTTTAAATTAAAGACTTTGTCAGAAAGTTTCTATATCTTGGGTAGTAAATGACACTTCTTGTTTTATATATATATATATATATATATATATTATAATATCTTTTGATTTATTGAATAGCCCCTCTGATGTCACAGACCTCTCTCTGACCTCTTGCAGCCAGTACCCCCCTGTGTGTCTCTGAGAGAGAGCGGTCAGGTGTACAAGGAGCACTGCAGGATGGCGAGAGAGTTCCACCAGGTCAAACATGAAATTGCTGTACTTGAAGATCGCAAGTGAGTCCCTGTAAAATATTTTAAAAATATTAAGATTGCATGTTTTGAATGTTGTTAAATGTCACTAGTTGACAGAAAAAGGGGAAAAAAATAAGATAATAAAAAAAAAAAATAATAATAATCTTATCTTTCTGTACATTTAGGTCAGTTTGTCTAGAGTCCTTTTTGCTAGAGACGGCACAAGGAAAAGACAATCTCACTTGTTGAAATATTCTCTGGTACACTGTCTACTTTGAATTAAGAGAACTCTAGGTGGAAGAACTACTCAAATATTAATTGAAGTTAAAGTAGCAGCAGCATTAAACTTAAAAGTAGTCCAAGCATTAAAAGTTTGACCGCTTTTACACTAAATGTACAACATTTAAAGGCTTTGGAATTATCATATATTTCGTTATAAATATTGTTCCATAATAATTATTGATTCAAAGATATGTTCATCAATTAAATGTTACAGCATTTAGAGACAATATCATTTTTTTGTAACTATATGTTGTGTTAATAATGTCAATCTCCAAACTGATGAAAGCTGTATAGAACACTGTGGTGTAAAAGTTGACGGACAATGATCAAGTTCCATAATGGGAAATATTCAAGTTAAATAACTCAAAATTCTACTTTATTATCGTGCATGGTGTAAAATGCACTTAATTATTATCCACCACCGATGAGAACAAACACACACGAGACAAACAGCAAAGCCTTTTCCTACAAATGTCCACCAGGTGGCACATGTTAGCCAACTCAATCTAGCCTTTAACACATAACCTACTGACACGTTTCCTCAAGATAGTATTTGAGTTATTGGTGTGTATGGCTTTGTATTGATTATTATCTTAAATGAAAAAACCAGATCAAGTTTGCATCATAGATGGAGATGTGAAGGTCATAATGTTCAAATAGTTTGTGTTGGATTCTGGACAACGTTTTGGGAAATGGCACCCCTGATTGGGTGAAATAACTGCAACTCCCGTCAGGTGTGCATGAGTGATCCCTGCTGTGTTCTTTCATTCATCTACTGGTGTTTGCACCTGAGCAGGTGTGGATAACGAAGACCGTGTTCTCAGTAGCTGTGGGTAGTAGGGGAGGACTGTATGAAGGACTGTGACACTACCCCATTTTAACGCCTAAGCACACACACACAAACATACACGCATACACACACACACATACAAACACGCACACACACACATACATACATACATACATACACACACACACATGCAAACACATACATACACACACACACACATACAAACACGCACACACTGTGAAAATGCTCTATTACCTGCATCCAAACGATTACTTAAGTGAAATATTGAAAGTATTATCAGCAAAATGCACTTCCTTATATCAAAGTAGAATGCGGTAGAATGGCACCGCTCAGTGTTTTAGTATTATTGGATGTTTCTGAATTAATATAAATATTACTGCATTAGTTTTTTAAAAACATGTTGCTTTTATAAATGTTGGGTATTGAGTCAATCAAATTACTTTATCTACTATAATATCTTTACTGATTCATAGAATCACTGTCCCGTGAGAACCATGTGTAAAGTTAACTTTTTATGCCATCAGCCTGTTTTCTGCTTTGTTTTCGGAGATAAATTAATGCTGTCACTACAAATTTTATTAGTTTATCTTGAGACGTTGAAGAATTTAGTCAAGCAATAAAGGAACATTCAAAATCAATACATCAGGTGATATTTTGTTTTCACTGAATGGGAAAGGTTTTATACTTTGTAGAGATGTAGAGGAGCAGATATATAATGTAGCATCAAATGGAAATAATCAAGTAGAAGTACCTCAAATTTGTACTTAGTTACAGTACTTAAGTAAATGCACTTAGTCACTTCCCACCGCTGTGCAGACACATGCACAGACACAGTATTCACCAGAGGCAGGTCTTAAATAGAGAACAACCGGCAGCCTGTTGGAGGAGTACGGTCTTAGGTTTAGATAAGAACATGATGAATCAGGCTGGTGGAAGCTTTTCATTTGCTCCTCTCATGCTATCACTTATGCCTGGAATGTTCATGCATTAAGTCACGTGTAGAGCGAATTGAAAAAGGGCCAGAAATGAAAACATGATCAATTGAGCTTTTAGTCTAATGCTAAAAATATAAGATATACCACCTGTACTGTTATCAAATATAAGATTTATATTTCAATCTATTTTCAATGAGTAATATTTCCATAGTTCCTTCAGATGTGTATGATACAATAAACATTATCCTGTTTCCCGTTTGAGGAAGATTACATTCATACAAGTGTTGCGAGGCCAACGTCAGGAAAAACCCTTCATGCACCGCAGAGGGATTTTCCAAATTTCACTTGGTCAGCATTGTGGCAGAATCAAACCAGCACATCTATCTGGCCAGCATATTTAAGAATGCTGACTCAGACATCGACCTAATGCAGTTAAACTTGTTCCTATGATCCTGGTATGATCATGCTACAAGTAGACTACACGGCAGATAGACCCACTGTGAAATGGCTGTAAGAGCATGACTGTCCTTATAAACATTCAAAACACTGTAAAAAAAAAAATGTATTATTTAAATTGGCTCGACTGGGTAAAGTATTTTTCTGGATCTCTGACTTCTTATTAAATGAAAACAATCTTCTCCCCTTTCTACCCGTGTCCGTACAGACAAGAGCGTCAAAGCTGCTTCTAATTACCCGAAAATCAACATTAAAAGGAAAGTGTCTATATCATCACTCTTGGGCAGTAAAACTCCATAACGATTCTTTTCCTGCCTGTCAAAGTCACGCTGATCGTTTCCCAGCGTCTGATATCACTGTTTGCTCTGCAAAGTCACCCCATGCTTTTGTAGAACTCAATGTAAACCTCATGCTCTCTCTGAGGCAACCAGAGCTGGAGTCATTGAGTTCAGTCGGATTTTATCTGGAAAAGATATTTGGGATGTTGAAAAAATTATACATACAAATATTTTACATAGAACGCTCATGCCACCAATCGTGATAAATGGAATTGGTGTGAGATGCAACTACATTACTTGGTCTTTCCTATACAATAGACAAAGTGAATGCCACTAAATCCTTTTTCCTGATCCTATAAGTAAGGACTCAAAAGACAATCAGTATTAAATCGTGGAAAACACTCCTCTGTTATTTGAATGTGGACGCTTCCCTTTATAGATAATGATATAATGATATAATCTGTCTAACTCATCCTCTCAGGCGGCAGTTGCTGGCGGATATGGTGGAGGATGAGAAGTTTGCCATTGAAATCGCCCGTCTAGAGGAGGAGTTCCGCCGTCTCACGGAGGAGAACCACAACTTGGTGACCGTCCACAACGAGCGCACGCAGCAGCTGGAGAATCTCTGCTTGAACAATCGAACAAGTCAGGACTCCTCGTGACCTCTGATCTCCGCAGAACTTAAGACCAATAAACATCCGGCTGAGACCAGGCCATGAACCAAAGCAGAAATAAAGGCTCAGATAGTGCTCATCCTACACAGCAGGAGTGAATCAGTTCATTACACGTCATGTTTATTCATGTCTGAGACACAAATCCTGTCATCATCAGCGTAAAGTCGTGGTCGAGATTCTAAACAGATACCAGGGTTCTATTTTGTTATTTTGTGATCTTGCAGGTTGCTTTCATAATCCGACTCAGGCGCCAAGACTGTGGTCGAGTATTCAGATACGTTTCTCAGGTCCTCTGGAAACTCTTGTGCTTGCGGTCACTGGAGGGAGCCAAAGTTGGTATGATGTGGTCCAAATGTGGTTTTTTGAGGAGTGCACTTCCTTTTCCCCTGTAACTTTCCCGTTAAAGTTCCTGTTATGAATAGAACGAAAGGGGAAATGATATGAGTTTTGGAGACAGTGTTAAGGGTTGGGGGAGTTGGAGAGCCATTTATAAGGAACAGCAAAAGACAAGTATTTGCTGCGACACAATACTGTAACAGTTGTTCATTTTCTAATGTAGTGTGTCACCCACCTGTTGAAAGGGAAGCACACACTGAAATAAACTGTTATCGTCCTTGTCTATTAATAAAAGAAGTTTTATTTTAACAGCAGCATCAGTTCCATAGTTTCATTTCTCCAAAGCGGTGTTGTTGTGTAAGTGTATGGAAAAAGGAACTATTTCATTTTTCATGAAGGAGATTTGCTCTTTATGGAACTAGATGCTGTCGTCCCAAAAAGGAAGGATATGGCCCTGAAAAGATCCCAATTTCGTAAAGAAACTGCCCCTAGTGAGTAGAATATGAACTATTAGAGTAAGTAATTGCTTCGAATGCACCAAATTTGGATTTAATCGTACCAACGGTTAGGAAGTTGTGTTTGAAAAACAGTGTTTTTCCTAAAAAGCTCCCCTTAGAGACTAAAATATTAGTAAAAAACTATGTATACAAGATGAGAAATTATTTTGCCCAAAAGATTTTTGGAGACACATCCCCCCCTTAGTGTCGGAAAAATGCAACCAAACTTTCCCAAAATCAATCCAATTGTTCATCGCACTAAGGTCTATGACAATATAAAACTTCAAAATGATCCATCAAATAGTTTTTGGAGTTATCATGATAACTCTTCGGGGAAGATTCACTCTTCTTCCTTTGAAATCGTCTGACTCTGTTTCTTAAGGTAAATCTCACTCGCATTTGATCTCATTTTATCATGTTTTATTTTCTGGTGTCCCTGTTGTCATCCTGTCACAGATATTTGAAATATTTACACTACAAACAACAGTTCATTACACCTCACACAGCCCAGCCCCCATTCAAAGAATAAATGATTGAAAATTCAGACGAGGATAGATATTTTATCATTATAATGAATTAGTCAATTCAGTACTTAATTACAACTGTTGACCTACTGTACCTTTATCAGGTAACTTTCTCTCTCTCTCTTTCTCTCTCTCTCTCTCTCTCTCTCTCTCTCTTTTTAACACACCCACACACAAAAAGAACTAGATTCACAGAGGGAGAGAGAGATCATCTGCTAGTAACGAGACTCATGGACCCACCATGAAATATTAAGTTAATGGTTGCAGCCTCATTCTTCAAGTCATTTTCATGTTTTTACACAACTATTTCTCTCTATGCAAGCAGTCTGGTCAGCCAAAAAAACAAAACAAAACTGTAAATACCTAAGACACAGACAAAAATCCCATTTAAAATCTGGGTTTGTGTTTCCAAACATCCACCTTTGTCTCCAAATTTCACTGGACAATCTATTCAGGGACTTGCTTGGGAAAAGCCCTGTTAGATTCCCAGACGAATGCAAGGGTGAGACTTTTGTGTGTGGACGGGAAAACTGCTTGCTCACCCTATATCAGCATGAGTGCATGAGTCAGCTCTCACTTTGTCACACCCACAGTTCTTGCAACACACACATGCACACACACTCTCTCTCAATCCGTCCCTCCCTTTCATATTCACACTCAGGCCATATGACTGAGTCAAGCTCAGTTTTTACTTTGTGGCTGAGTTGAGATAAGGCATTCTGGAAAAAATAGCCTGGTTGGACAACATTCCAGTTCAAGCCATGACTTCAGCTCCAATCCTCTTAAGCACCCTGAGAAACTTGGATATTTAAGTCAGTTTTTCAAGGTAGGATGTTTTTTACTTGTATTTTAAAGCATAATATACTAGTAGATGTATCCACTTGGAGGGGAAATTGACATGTATCTCTCTCTCTCTCTCTTTCTCTCTCTCTCTCTCTCTCTCTCTCTCTCTGTGTTTAGGTGTCCCTGATGGCCATGTCTGACCCCCAGTCCTCTGTGTTTACTTTTGAGTCTACTGTACATTCCTCCCATGTACTGCGCTGGCTTGATGAGCAGCGCCACCGGGATATACTGTGTGACGTTACAGTGGTGGTAGAAGGTCAGAGTTTCAGAGCCCACCGCGCTGTACTCACAGCCAGCAGCGAGTACTTCACACAGCGAATCTCCACACAGCATGGAGCCGTCGTCACTCTGCCACAAGAGGTGAGGCGGAACCTCATGCTGACTTTCAGCGTCAAACAATCCTGTGTAACAAAAAAAGTTATATTTCTGTCTTATGTAGTCTAAACCTCAACCCAAATATTTGCACAAATTGTGGCTTCAGTCAAATTTATTTCTAGAACACACTTAAACAATAAAGTGCTGTTCAAAAGCATTAATATACATATATTATTAATTTATCCTATATTAATAACATTCTTATAATAAAGGGTTAGGGTTAGGGGGTTAGGGGTTTAGGGTTAGGGTCCTACTGCCGTGCCTTTTTCAGCTTATGAACCTGCAGATGTCATATTAACTAGATGTGTTTGACTTATAAGTAGCGGCTGGATAGTTCAGTGGGTTACACCACTGACTTTGGTCCAGGAAACCGGGGTTCAGAAATCCACTGTTGACCCTTAGGCAAAGACCTTAGAGCTACCAGCCTACCCAGCCACATCTAGTACCGGGCCCAAGCTTGGATAAATGGGAGGGTCGTGCCATCTGACAGAAAGTTTATACCAAAGCAACAAGTGGAACAAGACGGTCCACTGTGGCGACCCCCTAAAAAGGGGAAGAGCTGAAAGAAGTTGCTTGCTTGTTTGACTCATAAATATTGAGTATTACATAAGTATTAACTTTTGAGTCTGTACAGTCTCACCAACCTGCCTTTTACTGAACATTTATACTCAGGTTATATCGCAATTCAAATTTGGCCAACAGTTCTGTGTGTGTTGCAATATGACTAACACTAAATAATGACCTACAACCACAACTATAGGACGTGCATTACTCATCTATCTGATTTTCCTCTTTTACAGGTGACAGTGGCTGGATTTGAACCCTTGCTGAAGTTTGCCTACACCTCCAGACTTCTCTTTGGGAAAGACAATGTTGTAGAAATACGCAACTCGGCTTCAATTCTTGGATTCAGAGACTTAGATGAGGCATGCTTTGATTTTCTTCTCCCTAGGTTCTTCTCCAGTACCAAGAGCTCTGCCCCTCTTCCAAGAAAAACCTGCTGTAAGAAGAAATGTAAGGGACATTCAACAAAGAGAGAGCTTGGCATTATCTGTGATGATACAATGTTGGATGAAAAAGAAGTCAAGCCAGTTGCTGACTCACCATCTCAACGGGAAGTGGCTTGGCTGTGTAACAAATCAGCCAAGAGCAAAATGGGAAGTCAAAACGTTGCTGACACTCTTACACCTGAAGTTGAAGGGACAAACAACCATTTCATGCAGTGTCCGAAATATCGCAGGCAGCTGGCTTGCGGGAAGGAAACTTGTGTCATGGAGAAAAGTCTGAACGATCCAGTAACATTAATCAGCGATGAATGTGAGCTCTCCTGCCCGCTCCGCTCTTGCAGTTCCTACACTGGAAATGTCACTAAGCTGGAATTCCCAGGAGATATATTCTCAAATTCAAACAGACAGAGCAGAGATGGGAACGACATCCAAGGGAAAACTGAAATAGAGGACAAGGAAACCAAATGTGAGAGACAATGGCGCAAGAGGGAAAACAATATGAATACGGAGGAAGACATCAATTGCTCAAACGGATCCACCGTCAAGGCAGTCTCCCCAGGGCCAAGTACAGAGCTGGGTCAAGAGTCGTCAAGGTTAATATTGCACCATAGTACCTTGAAGACCTTTGGCGATAGTCCTGCAATCACTGTGTCAGTGGGGCATGAGAGGTCTGACACTGACATGGACACAACAGACAAGAAAATAACCGATTCTGTTGCACAAAGGCAAGCAGCTGTTCATCAAAAGGTAGTGGATCATGTAGACACTGAGCCGAAAAGGACTGATGAAAAGAGAGACCCTGGCTGGCAGGAAAGAAGAGAAGAAAGGAAAACAGACAGAATTGAAAATGGTGTCAGAGAAAGGAGCTCTGTGGAGAGGGAGGTGGCCGAGCATCAGGCAAAGTGGCTGGGGTCCGACATCGACACGCCGCAACAGAGTATCCAGAATCCTGATGCAAGAAGAAGCTCCCCCGAAGCAGGGAGGGAGCCGGAACAGAGCACAACCCTGGAGTGGCTGAACTTCCATGTCAACCTCAGCAGTTCCACAAGCAGTACCTGTCCTTTTTTCAGAGACCTGGACCAGGCCCAATGTTTATGGAAGGGGAAAGATCTGTCTGAGGGCGAGGAGGCGTCTCAGTCAGGTGTGTCGTCCCTCAACTCAGGAGAGGATGGAGACTCAGACACTGAAACAGAGGGAGACAGCGAGTCCTACACACTAGAGGAAGCCAGACAGGTGAGCAGATAACCTGTGAATCAAGTCACCTCTGCTGTGCTTCTTCTACATATCTGATACCTTCTAACTCTGACGTTCTTGCCAAGGTGAACAGAATCTGCATCAGTAAGCATCAGCAAACTCACCCTTCCTGTAGAATACGGACTGTGTTTGTTTTTGATAAGATATTTAGGTGCAGGCACAAGTAGAAATAATGTGTGTGTGTGTGTGTGTGTGTGTGTGTGTGTTTGTTTGTGTGTGTGTGTTTGTGTGTGTGTGTGTGTGCATGCATTTGTGTTGTGACCACATGCATGTGCCTTCCTAATTAGTTCAGAGTCCAATTCAGGGGAAATTCATGAGACAGCTCAGCCTGTTGGGTTACCCATGACTACAGAGAATACAATCAACATGTTTACTTCCTGTCCAAACTGACTGACAGCCTGAACATCACGTTGACTTTACAGACGAGTCCTGGTCATTTCAGCGGAAAATGGGGGCCTTTATTTACATTAGATTAAAAACACTGCAGGATTTATACTGTTCTCGTAAACCACTGAGTGAACATTCACTGTCACACACTGCGACAGCAATATCCCAGTACAAACCCACATCTGCTCTTAATGGTTAACTCCTCACTTCCAGAGTTAATCATTGGCAGCTTAGTCAGATCATAACTATCTGAACTCCACGCTCACCAAAAAAAGGAAACTGGAACAACTGAGGTTTCTCATTTTTTTTGTCTTGTTTGTGTCCACCCTTGATGCAAAATGTATTGAATCTTTAATGTATGTTACTGATCATACTGTTCACACCCAACAGCTGTTCTCTTTGGACTTATTCAATTAAATCCTGGAAGGCATTTCCAACTGATTATTTGGATTTCTTTCAGCACTAAACAGTTCTGTTGGACCAGCTGAATTTAGTTTGGTTGGTTAATTCCATTTATTAGGGAAATTTATGGTGATTTTAATACTGCCAAATTAGTTGAGCATCCACATAAAATAAAGTTGAACCTATTCGAAGTGATCAACTTGATTCAACCCTAATCACTAACATTGGATCTGTGGACATAACCAAAGAAATTAAATTGCTCAAGGTGGTCATATTGACCAAACGCATATTTTCTAAATACTGATAGATACCCATTGAATCATGTGTGATTTTTCTGATTGCATATAGATTTTGAATGATATTATTCTTAATTAGTATTTAAACTAATGGAATGATGCACAAATTGCCCCCCACTATTAACCTATTGTGAGCTATTATTCCAAGTTGTCTCCATTTGTAGATAATGTGTCTCGCTTTGGGTGTCCCGCATCTCCCACGGAATTTACAACCAATAACCAAATATGATTACCTTTTTAAACCTGAGCTTCTTTGCCTTTGATTTATCAGCACATTTTGGGTGAAGAACCAACAGGTGTGTTAAATACCTACCAACATTACTTTTGAACACAACTGTGTAAAAAAATCTATAAAAAGTGTAGATTTTGGCTGTGTATGTAATAAAGGCCTCGCTCTCATTGATGAATACATCCTCTCTCTTTACTCTTCTATGTATTTGTGATGTCACTTTTCGGTTGTTCTCAGGTGCAGTTGCCATTCTCTGTAGACTGGGTTGTGGATCTGAGCAGAAATGACTTTCAGCAGCTGCTAAAGCAACAGGTTTTTACTCGTGAACAGCTGGCATTTATCCACGATATGAGGCGACGCAGCAAAAACCGCCTGGCTGCTCAGCGCTGCCGCAAGAGGAAACTAGACTGCATATATAATCTGCAGTGTGAAATCAATAAACTGGTAAAAAAAAAAATTTTTAAATACAGAATTTTGTTAATCAGAGCATTTTTAAAAAAAAGACACTTGTTGTTTACGGACATGTTCATCAGGTTGTCTGTACTGCGTGTGTTTGTATGTATGTCACAGAAAGCAGAGAGGGAGAAACTGATGGCGGAGAAGAACCAGCTTGGCCAGCTGAAGGTGAAAACATATCACAGTGTCTCAGCTTTATGCCAGAGGGTCTGCAATGAAGCCAACCTACAGCCAGAGCAGCTCCAGGTGTTCGCCAAATACACCTCCCCAGACAACCCTCTGTCTTCGATCTGTCCTCACTTAGATGAACTCCTTTCACAGCATGGGCTGCCACCTCAGGTCCAGGCTTCAGTCCCAGCATGCTTTGGGGGTCTGGAGGAGTATATAGCATCTAAGGTGTCTCCATCCAGCTCCAGCAGGGATACGGTGACAGGAGATGGTCAGTATTAGCTTTAGTTAGTTAATCTTCTTCATGCAGCTGCACATTACCTAAAAGATCAACCTTGTATCGTACAATAACTCAAGACATTAAAGCAGACTGCCAAGTGAAGAAGCGACATACTGATATATTATCACTATAATGACAATATACTGTATTTATCCACCAGAAGGCACATTTTATTCCTGCTACCCCTTAGACTTCAGTCAACAGGTCAGGAATCTAATCATGGTTTCAGAAAAGTTTCCACCAATTTAAAATCGTTATGACCTTTTGTGGAAGATTTTGCTCCTTTGAATATTATTTGTTACAGAATTATCTGATTAGAGGCTAAAGGTGCCCCTGATACGACTCAATGCAGGCAGGGTGTAAGAATTTAATGACTTTAGTATGGAGAAAACTTCAATCATGAGTCAAAGGTAACAACGGTGCCTATTTTTGTAATGTGCTTTGCTGCTTGATTACCTCAGGAGAACAATTTCATCCCTGTACTGTAAATATGTTCACTAATTGCTTGATAAAGCAACATTCTCAGGTCTTAATGAGACAATTCAACATACAATACCTCTTGCGAACATTGATGGTTTAGACAAAACCGACACAAAAGATGTTTTGCTACAAATCAGGGAAACGTACAAATGCAGGTTAGAAAAAGTGTATGGTGTTTACCCTCTGGTCTGGCTGTCATATTTAATGCTGTCGTTGTGGTCGACTGACCACATTGACACAGTCCATTTGGCTGCACTCACCTCTAAGAGCTTTGCCTTTTCTCATAAAGACAGACCGTTATTTGTCTAAATTTGTTTTAAGTGCTCTCTGAAATGCTGTGTAAACCAGTCATTACTCCATTTCCTGTAGATTTTTTTTTTTTGTTCCTGCTTATTGACACTCAGAAAGGTTTTGCAACGTCTCCTCTTCCGATTCTCCATTAGGTTACCTCTGTGCATATATCTATATATTTATTTTCACTCACTTTAATCGTCGGCTTTCGATAAAATAATTTTGAATGAGTGGATAGGAATGATAATGAAATGATAATGATGTTTTATGAACAATCAGGAATCAGATAGTCCCTGCATTAATTTTATGAGAAAATACTGCATAACCACAATGTGAATTTGAGGACAATCTAGCTGTGATTAATGTCTTTTAAATGTTTTTTTTCTTGCACTGCTCTGACTGTCCAGTCAGTGAAGGTAAATCGTGATAAAACCGGTGCTTATCCCCATCTAGTGGAGCAGCGTGTCCAGTCAATGGGCTCTGAGCTGGAGGGCCTCTGTGTTACAGTGCATGCAGCACAGTTTGCGTTCTGCTTGCACACAAATCACTGTATCTTTCTTTGAGAATGATAACATGGGGGACTGCATCACAACATTAAAAGAGACAAAAATGCTCCAAACAGTGCTCCACTTAATTGTTAAAGCAACGTAGTGTTCGTGAAAAAAATCATCATTAAGGTTAGTGAGATGTAGAATATTGCAGGGTGCAGTGCAAGTGATGAACAGCCAACACATGAGGGTTTTTGTTGACTCATTTTTCAACCTGTACACAAACTCTTTTAAATGTCCCTCTCCCATTCATCTCTGATACTTTTCATTGAGTTTCACTTGTTCTTTATTCCTCCTCTGCCTGGAGTGTACCCCAATGTAATTTTCTTTTTCATCAAACGTTGCAAAATTATTCCCTAAATGATTACAAAACTATACTAAGATGTGTAACTCACTAATATGCTGGGCTTTCTCACAGTGTCTCACCTTTTTAGTTAAAGGATGATCCATGTGACCTTATAGATTTTGCCACAGTGGAGTTGGACCTGTGAGCTTCTGAGGTCAAAAGGCTTAAAAAGTAGAAAGTTGGCCTAAAAGACGCAGGTGTTCTTCTCCGGAGAAATAATCCAATGTTTACTGATGTTTCATGTTTGCTCTTTATTCCAATTATGTGTTGGAGTTGACAGGTCTTATTTCAAATCCAGTCACTCTGAGGTGGCTGCACTTAAACATGTGTGAGTGTGTGCGTGTGTGTGTGTGTGCGTGCGTGTGCTTATGATCGTGTGTTCCTTCTTTAGAGACGACACATCATGGGAGATACATTTGATGAGCCAGTGCTTTTATCAGGAAAATAGAGGTTAACAAAAGTAAAGACAAGTTAATTTTTGTCTACAATCTTTACTTTAAACTCAAAATTCTGAATTCTGACTTCACTTTTAGAATTTGGTCTGAATTAAGACCAAACGTCTGAATACACATTTTTAAATATAAACTTTCAGAATTCTAAAAGGTGAACCTAATGCTCTGCTGTGCAAATGAATCCCAACTGAAAATTAAGAGGTTTTTTTTGTTTATTTGTTTTTTTTTTACCATCAACATCCATAGTTTTCTGACTCTCATGTCTTAATTCAGACTAATCTCCACTGAAATGAAAATTTGTGTGTTTGTCTCCCAATCAGGATCCATAAGTTGATTCTTAAACGTCCTCGTCTATAAACTGCTGCGATGCTTCTGGTTGAACACCAGGTGGCACCAGAGGAGCGGTTACTGATGTGATGTGAGTGCAGGGTGAGGTTGTCTGATCAAATCTTATAAAGTATTTTTAATCGTCGTTATATGAAACTTCCTCTTTTTTTTTTATACTTTGAGATGGAGTCGGTACAACTGGATATATTTGGTCTGATCTATTAAATCATCATTTGATATAATCTGAGTGAGTTCTTCCTGGAATTTTAATGTAATCCTGTCATGTATCTGCTTTTCTTTATCTGTTTGCATTCTCGCTGAGCTGCCTGATCTTTTCTTATGGCTGCAGGATTTACTTCCCATCCTGTTTTATTGCTGCCTGCCTCTCTCTTAGAGAATGTGGGTGAATGCCTCGGGAGATTCTCTGGCAAAGCCTGCGAGCTACAGAGAACACAATATTGTGAACTCATGATTTCAGTGATCATTAGTTACATCTACACCAGAAGAGACCATAATTTGGACATTTTTCAAAATTCCAATAATCTTTCCCCCCCCCCATTATTTTAATTTTCGTACCCTCTCTCATTACTTCTTCCACATTATTAATAACACTCCTGGAGTCAGCTGTCTCATAACGTATGCAAGAGTTATTAATATCTGTAAGATATTCCCTGATGAATGTTAGATGACCAACATCTTCTTCTGTGTTAGGGTCGTATGATGGGTTGTTTGAGGTGATGCAGAACGTTTGCCAAGACCAGATGACCAAATCTAATCCTTTAGGCAGAGAATAAGCCACATAGTCATGTGGCTCCCTAATGAGATCTTTTGGGTGGTGGACCGTTCTGAAGACACACACACACACACACACACACACACACACACACACACACACAGATGGAGGGGTGTGTGACTGAAAAGCATTTCATACTTTTTTAGTGTAATGCCATACTGACGTCACAAGCGTGATGTCAAACAACCTTTTATTTAGCCTAACTAATGCTGTGAAATTGAAATTGTCTACTTTATAACCATATACAAGTTGTAAATCACAACCCGGAGCTGACAGTAACACATGACGGCGTTGTGATCAGTATTTTACAGTGCCAACACTGCCGATGAAAAACAAAAACAGAATATAAAAAGTCAATCGTAGACGTACTGTTATATAAATGGCAGCTGACCACACAATACAATATATGTTAACTTCAGTTTATATGGAGACTGGGTTATTCTATTTTACTGTTCACTGAATACTGTTCACTGCTAGACACTGTGGGACCCCAAAGTATAATCCTGACCCTAAAAAGGGTCACTAATTAAAACGAGGTTGTTGGATCTGAGTGAGTTATCAAGTCTATGCAGGGTTAATTTAAAAAAATTATAATTATGAGAATGAAGAGAAAATAGAAGAGGTGCTTTATAAACTAAAGTCACTCAAATAAATCGCATTTAGATATTTTAAGAGATTTTTGTAATAGAGGAGGCAATCACGAAGAATGGATCAGAGTGAGAGAGGACGAGGAAAAAGAAGACACGTAAGGTGGAGGTGTGTATTAATGTGAATATATGTGTGTTTGAGTGTGTGGGTGTTAGAATATATGGGCGTGTGTGTGTGTGTTTGTTTCTCCGTGGTTGTGAGAAGAGGGAGATGTTAGAGGAGACCTATAAAAATACTTGATCTAGTTACCATGGATACTATGCGGCTAAGATTGGCAACCAAACTCATGAATATGTAGCATATGTCCAGATAATCAAGACAATTTTCTTTATATATATATCTATATATATATCATTATTATTATATATATATATTTTTTTTAATGAATTCTAAAAAAAAGAAAGAAGAAAAGTGAAAATTACTTTCATACAAATATTGTATTTATAGAGGCATGCAGTACATCCACTCTCTTCCACTGCAGAGGAAAGTTTTTCCTTTCATCTCTAACTGGGTCAGGGAATGCCAGGAAGGAGATTTGATTCAAACTGGAGTAATTTATTAAAACTAAAGTAAATACACATGATCAGTTGAATTCAGCAATGAAAGCAATGAAAGGCTGTGTTTTAATGGGATACAGAGGTAAAAAGAATGTGACGAAGGGTGCATGTGATCTGAGCAGGGAGGAGACGGAGGAAGCACATGGGCCAGTGTTTATAGCCAAGGGGTCCCAGACGAACTCAATCAGATGACAGCCCTTCCATTGCTTGGGTGGGATATCACAACTTAGCTCAGTTACATTTGAACTCCATAGGAACTGCACACTGGCTAAAACAGTCTAGCTCAGGAGGCTTATAGGATCAGGATCTAATTAAATGAGGATTACACAACAGTCAGTAGTAAACAGAATAAGATAATAAGCAGAATAGCATCATACATTAGCACAATTACAAGCATTGTTTAAATAAGTTAAAATCCTAATTAAATAAAGGAACACATATACAAAGTTCGCATGATATCGCTTTACTCTTACAGAAAGTTTGGGTCTCATACGTGTTCGCGTGGAGAGAAGGTGAACATAATCGCACTTGCATGAAAATGTGAACAGCCAAAGAAGACACCTCTGATCATTTGATGATGACTGCGGAGCTCTGGTTGCGTCGAATGAAGCATCATGATGAAGCATTCAGTCCCTTTGTTCAGCTTGGTCACATAGAGCGAGGCTACCTCTTAGATACTTTAGATAATTGTGGCAAAAATGTGCAACTTCTAAGTCTGTTTACATTTTTAGTTGCAAGTTCTGGTTTACTGTAACTGAGCACCGAGATCACACACTAAAATGGGCAAAACCAGTTTGGACCAACGAAGCCAAACTGTACCACAGGTAAGGCATTAAAGGCCACGGGGTCCACCTGACCCCCATTTCTCCTCTATTCTTGATGTCCTTCTTTTATTTGAAGCAGGCAGAGCAGCTCGTGTGTCTGTTGTGGTCCTGATGAGGTGAGATGGTGTCTGGTACGATGCTCTTCATGATGTCGTTCTCTGTGGCCATGATGTGTTTAACCAGTAAGTTTACAGCTTCATCGATGTGGAGATTGTCCTAAAGGAGAGAAAGAAGAGGAGTTAGCTTTGACCAGTTATGGATAAACTCCTCCTGTCCTTTACTTGAATAAAAGCGCTCATACCAAGATGTGAAAATATTATTATCAGCAAAAATGTACATACATTTCTCATTGTGCACTAAAATGTCCCTCTCTGTGTTTCAAAACTGTGTTAGGATTAAGTCACTGATGGAGAAGTTAAGGTAGGTTTGTAAGTGATTACCTCATCTTAAGTAAGGATGAGGATCTAACAACTTTTTGATGTTGACAAGTTTCACAAAGAGGATCGTCATTGCCTCCTTAAAGCGTTGCTGTCCTGTTATAAAAAACAAATCTCTACGAACAAACAAACACCTGCTCAGCTGGTTGAGCACACTTGATTTCTTTTCTGAACCCCTTTATAATAAGACCCAGTGACAGCATGTAAATGCTAAAGAGTAAGGTGCCAAGGATTAAGCCCTGGTGGACACCACATGTCAAATGAGCTACTGAGAAGGATGCATGGATATTAGATATTAAGATAGTAATTCGATAAGTTGTATTTTATATATTTTTGTGCCATATTAAAGCATGTGAGGACTTGTCAAACAGAATTATGTTACTTGATAGAACCAATAAATGTTTCAATAAGAGTGAAATAGTTTTCTAAAAAAAAAAAAAAAGCTTTACCAAATGCTTGTGGTAATCTAATTGGAATTGACTATTTTTGCATGAAATACGAAATTTCATCATTAAATAATAATAATAATAATACATTTAATTTATAATGCACTTTACATTTGGATCAAATCTCAAAGTGCTACAAAGTAAACGCAGATAAAAGCATAAATAAAAAATAAAATAATAACTATATAAAAGCCTTACCAAAAAACCAACAATGTTAATTAAGGTTATAGATTCTGCTAAAAAGGAAAGCTTTAAGTCCTTTTTTAAATGTGTCAGTCGTCTGTGGAGCCCTGAGATGGTCAGGGAGGGCATTCCACAGACGAGGGGCAGCAGAACAGAAGGCCCGATCACCC